>JABEZY010262969.1:782-13887 GCA_013467495.1 Gossypium gossypioides
TTTGAAATTGTGTTTGAAAATTTGCAGGGGGTTTTATGTAAAAATAAGCAGAAATGCTGCCGAAATTTTATAAAAAAAAATAGTAATACCTCATACTCTGTTCCATTAAGGAATACGGGTAGGGGGTGTTACATACTATCCCTGGATTAGGTCATCCAATATTGGCACAACATGCTCTCGGATTTGTCTATCTCGATCATCTATCACCCTACGAACATGAGGATTAGTGCCCTAACCATTCAAATTATCATTGATACCAGGTATCACCCTACGAATAAGAGGATTAGCATCTTGACTATTCAGATTATCATTGAGACCAGGATCATTCCCGTTCCTACCCATTTTTCACAGTTCTTTTCGCCTTCTTTTTAAATTTCTTTCGATCTCTAGGTCAAAAGGATGTTCTTTGTTAGCAAAAATGCCTCTTCTCGTGCACTAATGGAAAACCTGTGGGAATTAGAGTAAACTAAGTTAAATAAAACTAATGGAATTAAGTAAAATAAGAAAACCAAATTACACGAAATTGCTAATCCCCGACAACCGTGGCAAAAACTTTTCGGGTGTGAATATGACATGCGAATTGTGCAAGTATACACGTCAAGTCAAGTAATAAAGTGATAAGTGAGATCGTCTCCATAGGGATCGAATTAGGTATAGAAAGGGTCAAGTTATGATAATGCTTAATGTTATGGCAAAGTCGAGTTAAGTACGCAGTGTTAAATAAAAATAATAAAGATGAGTGTGAAATATATACTGACTAATACTAGAAAATGCTAAGGAAAAGCTAGAGTAAAATTGCAATGACAATTACGAGGATATTTATGTGAATAAAATCCGAGTGAATAAATAAATAACTAAGACCGCTATGGCAAAGATGCTGCGACAACAGTTTGAATGTCTATGATGTTGATTTAGCAAGTTGAGATTACTAAGAATCTGCCTTTACTTTCAGTAATGCCTCAGCATAATTGTACTCAATCTACTGCTCAGAAGAGACTTAAAGTGACCTGATTCTTTCAAGAGCTAGATCTCAAGTTACCTACCCTGTGTCTATAGGCCTTAACACGGTACCCTACACTATTTTGTCTTCATTCTATACAAACAGTGCTATATGTGTAGAGTCTACTACAAGTATTCGATTGAATACTCACTTGCATCATTCAATTTTAGTCCAACTAATCCAACCTTTTCAGAATGATATTCAGTTTAGGGGCATACTGCACAGTCATCTATGTCTAGGGAATGTAAACATACAATTGAGAAATAAAAACAATTGAATGAAACAATAGGTTAAATCAAATATATGCTTCAATCAGTAAAGAGAATAAAAGTTTTCATCTTGTGATCCCAATCCTATGAGATTTAGCTCATAGGTTGGTGATTAAAATTCAAGTTCAAAATAACATCCAACATCGTTTCAATCAATAAATTTAAGAAAAAACAAATTAAGAAATAATGGAAGAACCTAGGAAGATGGTTTTCGCCAAACCAATCCACAATCTAGCAGCATAGTGTCCTATGGTGGCTAAGAGGGATTGCCTTCAGTCTCCACTTTCAATCTCTATTTAGCCATTACACTTTATTGTTGCATCTGAATCTCTACACCTAGGGCTTCCTTTTTTTGCTTTTTATAAGCATTCTATCCTTGGGTACCTCCAACAACTCATAATATATTCTCTTCTTTTTTAGGCAAATTTTTCTGCTACAAGTAAAGTTGGTTTGAGACTACTATGCGCTGAATGTTGACTCAGTCATCCTCCTGAATTTCCATGGCATACAAGATGGCAAACTATCCAACCTTTTGCCCTGACAAACCTTCACTCCTTTATTTCTTTCTCCATAGCCTGCACTGCCAAACCACCAAACACAACCCTTCCACATGCATTTAAAAATATCTAACATGTAAACACTGTCCAAGCTCCTAACGCAAATGATAAATACTAATAAAATGTCCTAAAATGCCACTAAATGTACCCAAGTACAAGCAATTAGCTAGGTCTAAAGGCATGAAATATAACTCTTTTTTTAGAGTTATCACCAGACACAAGCGTCCTTTAATCTCAAGATTCATGTTTCATACTTTGACCACGAAACTCCATTTTATCCATGCATGCAAGTTCATAAATCTTATGTTCCTCATCATAGTCCTCATATCATACTTTACTAGTTTTTATTTTCACATTTTGGTTACTTAGCATTGAAGTTTCTAGTATACATGCAATGCATGTAAGATTCAGTTTAGGGACTCACCTAATAATCTCAAAGAGCACCTTAGCCTTCAGATCCATTATTCAGTAGGATGCTACAACCTTCTCTACCTTGTAGAATAGAAACACTTCGTTAGAACCCATTCAGGTAACCATTATCATCATTTTAAACCCAAATATCTCTTAAAGCCATGTTTCTTCAATCACACTTACAGATGTATGTTTCATTAATAGACAGAGTCATGAAATGTACCTTGTAGTGAAGAAAATCACTAGAAATATCCATGATTCCTAACTCAGCTCAGAGTAATGTTTCTATCTCTCTTTAGCCTAAATTCTTTTTATTTTTCAGAGGAAAAGGGGAAAGAAGATAACCTTTTCTTAACCCAACCGGAGTGTCCTTTTAACTTAACCCAAGTCTCTATAGGAACTTGTTAAATGCCACATCAAGAATGAGTTGTCTTATCATAATTTTCCATATTTAAGAATTTGATTATTCCTTTATCCTTTAACCCTTTTAGTTCACATCCGGTTAATTCCTAACCAACTTTCCTCACAATTTAGTTGTCATGGGACTACATTGGTCATTGGATGTAATATATCACTGGTGTGGACTCATACCTTATAACCATTCCTTTCGTAATTACCACTTCTATTTCACTTATCATCATAATATGACGAGAAGTCATTGTCTATTTATTTTCTTATCGAAGTTCGCTCGTTCTATACACTAAAAAGGGGTTTTGGACGAAACTACTTCGCTAATAATACTTCTTTATACTATGCGCCATATTCGTATATATATATCATATAAAAATATTCGTAACTGGTTGAATAAGGCTTAAACCAGTAATATTATTTTAATAAAGAATACACTCCTACTCTAAGTAGAGTAGGGGTGTGAGGCACACCTATATAATAACACTAGGGTTGCTACCCTTTTCATCTATTATGAGGGGTTTTGGGCCTCTCATGTATTGGATTCAATTATATGTGCTTATTGGAATTTTGACCCAACACTTTATCCAACCCAATATTTATTTTCCATTTCACAAAATAATTATTATTTATTCAATTAACTCAATTAATTTTCTAATTAAATAATTTTCTCAACCTAATTCTAATTCCATTAAGTCATCACAATTTTACTGTAAAGGAATTTTCAAGGAAATATATTTAATTTCTTTATTCAACGAATTCATAATGAGTAATTAATTTAATGTCATTTTTGAACTTAAATTACTTAATTATTATTTGAAAATCCTAAATTAATTCTCAAGTGATTCTATACTTAGTAAGAAAACATATTTATTTGTGAATGTGACTCATTTCTCTAACTTTATTATTTCCATTTATTTTTTTTCATTTAGTTCTACATGTAATTCATTTCTAGTTTCAATGAGCTAGCGAAGGGTCTGATTGAACATATATAATTACGACACAAATAATTTATAATTAAGTTCCATCTTTTCGCCTATTAATTATAAACTTGTTTAGTGACGAAGTCATTTCACTATAGTATCGTGACTGAGTTCTCCCTAAATACATACCATTACAAAAGTTACTTAATAAGTGATCGTCTAATGACATTGTCATATGTGTTTTATCCTCATAAGATATCCTTAAATTCTTTGGGATAAATCTGTTCTTCCAATATGATCTTATTTTATCTTATGGTAACCAATACATCTTCCTTCGTGAAATCTCAGTTACTATAGAATAGTAATTAAGTCATTTATCAAAAAGACAAATGAACTCTGACCACACTTACTTTTCATCTATCATGTAATGCCGATGAGAGGATATCATTTTACCATTAGTTGGACTATGAATTCCACTATTGTAAATGATGCTACATATGCAGAAGTGGTATACCCAACGCACCAGCTTTTAGTTCCTTATCTATTTGAACTCAGGCTTTTACTTACATCAAAGTATACAATTCACGCGTACATAGTCCATCATCCACTCAAGATTAAGGTATGTTACACTATGAACATTACAAGTGAATAAATCCATAAGTAGATCTAGGATCTATTCTACTTGAGTCATGTCTGATGTACTATCAATTTAGCCAGTCACATCTATGTCTCTATCTTTTGGGAGTCATTCGCTCCAATGTTATAAGCAAAGTATCTCCCCAATTAGACTTGATAGACGATATATTAGTCTTTCCATTGGTTTGTTCATTTCTGATTAAACTAAATACATGTTTGGATTTATCTACTAATACAAGTTGTCTTTCCGTATTATGATTCGACCACGTAATACCTCTTGGTACTAGTTAAACATTAGATAACCAATGAGCCAATATTTGCTTTTATTTTTATTTGTGTGTAAAAACATTAAGGACAATATACAAAGACTTTTAATGTAATAAATGGATATTTTATTAAACCAATTTTTTTGAAAAGTACAAGTATACAAAACAAATGTACGACACTTAAGGCACGAGATCCAATAGTCTCCCACTTGCCCTAGTAAAGTAGATGACTCATAATTTGCATTCTCATGCCTTGTACATTTTTTTTTTCAAAACTCCTAGCTACCAAAGTCTTGGTAAAATGTTTGCAAGCTTGTCCTCTTATGCGACTTTAACTCCATCCACTATTCCGTCTACTACTACCTCCCTTATAATATGATACTTTCTTTTAATGTATTTTGTCCTCTTGTGGTTTCTGGTTTTTTTGTTGTTAGTTATCATCGTATGTTATCACAATACACTGTGATAGATTTTCCCATACCATGTATGACTTATAGATCCCTAAGAGACTTGCAAAGCCATATTATTTCTTTTGATGCCTCAAAAGCAGCCACATATTCAACTTCCATTGTGGAGTTAGTTGTACAACTTTGTTTGACACTTCTCTATATTATGGACCTACCGCCTAGGACAAAGACAACCCGATGTCGATTTCTTAGAATCACGACACAGTTGAAAGTCAGGATTGGTATAACCGATAAGAGTGAGATCTCTTCTGGAATTCATAAGCATATAATCCATCATTCTTCTTAAATACTTGAGTATATGCTTAATTGCTTACCATTGTCTTGGACCATGATTTACCTAATATCGACTCACCAACCTTACTGCGAAGCAAATATCTTGATGAGTGCATAACATAACATGCATGTTACTTCAGATTGCTAAAGCATAATAAACCTATCTCATGTAGTCTCTTTCTTCTATTGTCTTAGGACAATCTTCAAAGGAAAGATGAACGCCCAATATGGAGACTTAAGTTCCCTTTTTTGAATTGATAATTAGATAACATTCCAATATCTTGTCTATGTATAAAGCTTATGATAAAGCTATCGCTTTGTTCTTTCGATCCCTTAGGACTTGAATGCCTAAAATAAAGTTAGCTTCTTCCAAGTACTTCATGATAAAATATTGGGTTAACCACTGTTTAATCAATGATAATGTCTCTACATCAATTCCAGTGAGTAGAATTTCATCAACATATAAAACGAGAAAGACTACATGTCCATCTTTAATATATTTTTTAAACACGGGGTTCATCAACATTTTGGTCAAATCAAAAAGTTTTGATCGGTTGATCAAATATTTGATTCCATGAGTGAGATGCTTACTTAAGCCCATATATGGATCTAAGCAGTTTACAAAATTTATGCTCATTTCCTTTAGCTATATATCCAATAGGTTGCATCATACAGATGTTTTCTTAAAAATAGTCCTTCAAGAATGCTGTCTTGACATTCATTTTCCAGATCTCCTAATCGAGTGCCACTGCAATGGATAATAATATGCAAATTGACTTGAGCATGAAAACTGAAGAGAATATTTCTTCGTAACCGATGATTTCTTTTTGAGTATACCCTTTTGCTACAAGTCTGGCCTTATAAGTTTGCACTTTTCCATCCGCATTTCTTTTTTATTGTAGACCCACTTACAACCTATGAGTTTTATCCTTTCCAGTAAGTCTACAAGTTCCCAAACTGTCCTAGATTTCATAGAATCTATCTAAGCTTTTATAGAAATTTCTTAGAGCTTGAAATCAGCACTTTGCATCACTTTGTTAAATGTGAGTGGGACATTACCTTCCTGTTCGACAGGTTTAGTGTTAAAAACACTTCCGCTAGATTAGAAGAACTCAAGCCTATGAGAGACCTTCCCATTGCGATGAAGCCCCCTATGCTACTGATCGTTTGCAAGTCTACTATAAAAGTTGGATCTGAAACAGTTACTAGTGGGCTTTGTCTATTTCCTAAATACTTTACTTCGGGGTTTAACATCATTCATGTAATTCTCCTTAAGGAAGGTAGTATGAGCCGACACTATAATTGTTTTCTCTTTCAGGTTATAAAACTAATCACCCTTTGTTTTTTTAGGATATCCTAAAAACATGCACAATTCTGTTTGTAAATCCAACTTTCTCGCATCTTTATCTAATACTTGAGTTGGGCATCCCCAAATCCTAAAATGCTTTAGGTTTGGCTTCCTGTTGTGCCAAAATTTATATAAATTTTTAGGTGCGGCCTTAGATGGTACATCATTCAGAATGTAACAAACAATTTATAAAGCATATCCCAAAAGGAGATTAAAACCTGCGAATAACTTAACATCAATCGAACCATGCCTATTAAAGTTCGATTCCTTCTCTCTACCATACCATTCTATTTTGGAGTTACCAACGTGGTTAATTGGGATAATATCTCATCCTCTATAAGATACCCTAAGAACTCATCCGATAAGTATTCTCCACCTCGATCATATCAAAGTGTCTTTATAGGTAAACCTAGTTATTTCTCCACTTCCACACAAAACTCTTTAAATTTATCAAAGGTTTCACTTTTTCAGTGCATTAGGTACACGTTTCCATATTTGGAATAATCATCTCTAAAGGTTATATAATAATCCTAACCACCTCATGCACTGATGTTCATGGAGCCACATATAGGTTGAACAACCCTCGTTCCTTTTGCATTAAAAGATCGTTTAGTCATCTTACCTTCCAAACAAGATTCACATTATGGAAGATCAACTTTATTTAGTGAATTTAAGGTGCCATCTTTCACAAGTTTAGTTATTCTTTCTTGGCTAATATGACCAAGCCTCAAATGCCAAAGGATGCCTCGTTAGAGTAAGAAGTTTTAAGTTTTTTATTCGTTAATTCAATTTCAAGCAGTGTGAACATTTTTGGTTTGATAAAGTATAGATTATTTGGTATTCATCAATTACAGATAAGAGTAAAATTTCTAAAAATTGCAATAGTATTATTAAAAGTCATAGTCAAGTCATCTTTAAATAACCATACAACGAAAATTAAGTTTCTCTTGAAACTAGGTACATAGAAAATGTCTTTTAAAATAATTTTCATAAAATTATCAAAATAAATACGTACAACTTCCACTACTTCAACTGCCACACTTGTCCCATCTCCTGTTCGCAACGAGAGACTCTTATCAATAGGATGTTTCATTTCCTTGAACTACTGTAGAGAAACACATACATGATTAGTGGCTCCAAAATCAATAACGTAGTGGTCTATCGAATCTTCTACTAAACAAATTTCTATCATAAAGAGTTCCGTACCATTTCTCTTGATGGCTAGGGATTCCTTCCACTCTTTGCAGTCGACCTTGAAGTGCCCTTTCTTATTACAGAAGAAAGATGGAGACTTAGATAAGTCTTTAGGTTGTTTAGTTCTCTTCCATTCCACTTTAGGTGGCCTAGAGGACTTTGCCTTATTTCTCTTAGCATGCTTTCCCTTCCTTTTAGAGGAAGAAACAACTATTAAGTTAGTTTATGCTTTTCAGACCTATAAGATTATAACTCATTCATGAGTTGTGTAAACATCAATTTCTTGTTTCCAAGGTTATATGCGGCCCTAAAGTTTGCAAATTCATTGGACAAGCTTTTGAACACCATCTCAATTTATGTGTTCTGGTCCAAATTTGCCTCATTATCTGCGACCTTAGCAAAGTAATCCATAAAAGTGATTTGCCAAAATTTATCATGCTTATTTGATATGCTTTTACATTTATTCTAGCATATTTCTAAGTAGAATGAATCATTTTAGTAATAATATATGATTTAGATTCTAAGTAGTCATAGTATAAATTTTAGTAGTTTTTATGATATTTTATAGCTTATAAAGATTATGTGGTTATTTAGGATGGATCGGGACCGGAAGATACAACTTCTGGGATGAAACAGTTATCGATGTCGCAACAACAAAGCATGAAAGTTGCGACACCAAAGACAAACACAAGGAATGGCCAAAACAATGTCCATGTTGCAACGAGAAGATGCCGGACGTCGTGACATCACGATGAATTCTTCCGTGTATTGATTTCGATTTTAAGGACAATTCGGGATCATTTTCCAGCTTTAAACCCTAATTGTTGCATTCAATGGAGGGGCATTTTGGTAATTTGGATTCCTTACTATATAATCAAATTTTTATTCAGAATTAAGTCTGTAACAACCTTTTTTTAATGGTATCAAAAATGGTTGTTTTGGAACCCCATTTTTTTATGATTGAGTCATTAAATATTATTTATTAATACTTACATTTTATAGTAGTATTATATTAAATTTTAGTTTGGTAATTTTGATGATTGAAGGAAATAGATGATTGAGTTGACTTATGATTTAGATCAAGATTTACAACAATCAGAGGATTTACGCGGAAAAGAGAAAACTACTGAATAGTTATTGTCATCTAAACCGCTACTATTTTTTCAAGTAAGTTCATATAGTATAATCAAATTCCAATTGTTGTTATATTATGTTAATTATGTAATAGAGTTTTAGTAATAGAATGAATTGTTATACAATTGAGGTTGTAAATTAATTGAAATGGATTGAGACAAAATAGAAATGTTGAGATTAAATCCCGGTGAACTTAGTAAAAGTCTCGTATACGAGGTTATGGGTTGATGCTCAATGGTACTGAGCTCTAGTGTGTGTTGCAGACTCGAGCATGCATGTATATTAAGCCCTATCTAGGCTATTTGTTGTGTAGGTTTAACTCGAACGAGTAACGAGGCACTACTATTTATGATTAGCTCGGACTAGCAATTGATACTTCTTGTGTAGGTCCAACCCGAATGGGTAACCAAGCATTATTGTTCATGATTAGCTCAGATGAACAATTGATATTATCGTGTTGGTTTAACCTAAACAGGTAACTAGGCTCTATTATTTTCACCTGTACACTGAGTTCTTTTATGATGTTTCATTGGGTAGAATTATAAATTTGGATATGTGATGATATGAATTTGGTGTTGGCAAAAAGAAAGTTCATGATATGAATATATGATGCAAGTTGAATTGTGATAGAATTATGAACAATTGAGGTTATATGTATGGTTTGAGCTCAAAACCATAATTATTTAATGATGCTGTATTGTGTCTTGATAGGGATAATTGTTTTTCATAATGAATTTGTATGGGATAAGTAATTGAGGTAAGTAAACATATATATTGTACGAGCTTACTAAGTATTTTATAATACTTGCTCATGTTGCTACTTTCTCTGTAGATTTTGGACATTCGAAATGTGTCGATTGGATCAGCAAGAAGCAAACACATATGTCTCCTGATTCGGTAGACTTTTCACGTTTCGAGTTTGGTTATTTGTGGCATGTACATAGGATGGTTAACCTTTGCAAGATAATCAGTGTGTTTTGGCATATTAGTTCTTTTATATAAGCTTATGTATGTAACTAGCTAAATGATGTTAATTGTTGCAAAGGTTGTATTAAGAAAGTTAATGGGAATGATGTTATGTATATAAAATAGTAAGTGCTTGTGTTTTGGCATTGTTGAAGTTGTGGTATAAAATGGTTAGATGATTTGGTTTGAATCTTAATGAATTGAGTTTAAAGTTATGTTAGCACTAATGAGGGCATATTGGTTGAGTGTTTAAATGGTTATACAGATTAATGTTTTGGCTTGAAATGTGTATGTTTTGAAATAGGTTTGAATGTTATAAAATGATATTTTAGGTCACCTTGTTGGAATGTTATGAACATTTTTTCAAAAGGGTTAAATTTGCTATACACGGTCTGCCACAGAGTCGTGTGTCACACACGGGCAAGTGACCCAGACGTGTGTTTTGTATACTTAGGTTGGTTTGAGTACACAGTCATAGTCTCTCACATGGTCTGGCTACATGACAGTGTGAATGTTTGCAAAGTTTTATAATTAGGTCCACACGGTCACAGTTTGTTATACATCCTGTCGACACGATTGTGTAACTCTACATATGGCCATGTGACAACCCATTTCTCAGGTCATGTGCTACCAAATTAACTCCTTAAACAAGCTAAAATCAAACCAAAACTTGCTCAATAAGGTACACATAAAACACAAACCATCCCATGAACAAAACAAACAAAATATACACTTAAAACATATCAAAATTAACAACCTAAACTTCTAACCAATGTACGATTCATAGGTACCTCAATTATAACCAAACAATGTACCAAAACTTTATCCATTAACACACCTCAAATCAGCATTCATAACCAAACATACTGTTATCTTCTAAACATAGTAATAAAGTTTACCATTCAACATCATATAACATAACCACAAATACTAAATAACTTTTCATATCTTTCAAACTTCTAATGTTAACTTTCTTACAACAAAACCTATATACATGTCACAATCCAAAAATAGGTATAAAAGCTACCAAAAGCAAATGGATAGTGTGAGCTTTGATGTCGATCCTTCGAGCTGTCTGCAATCGTTAACTACAAAATGACATGAGAAAAATCATTAAGCTTAAATGGCTTAGTAAGATCATAGTGTAAATTCTACTTAACTTGGTTTTAGTAAAGGAATCATTTAAACATTATAACATGATAACTAAAATTCTCAATTACTTTGTCTATAAGTTTTCAAGAATTCATCATAACTAGAATATGTCAATTCCATGCAAATCTTCATATCATTTATTCAATTCATCATTACCCAGTTCACATACTCAAACCTCATTCATTTTCAAGGGCATCATAAATGTAAAACAAGGGCACCAAAGTGAAATCAGGAGAACAACTGTTCAATCAGGGGCACTGGAGTGCAATCAGGGGCACAAATGTGCTATCAGGGGCACTATAGTGCATCTAGGGACACGAATGTACAAACAGGGACACCAAAGTGTTTATAGGGGCACAGTTGTGAAAACAGGGACACCGAAGTGTTTATAGGGGCACAATTGTGCAATGAAAGAAGTTCAACATTTCCTTATTCATATTAGAACTCATTACAGTCTCATACAATTCATTTCATATCCAAGAAACACTACTAATAACCACTTCTCAATTTCATATATATATGTGATAGTTGCATTACTAACAAGTATATAATTAACTAAATTATACTCACATGTACATACTAAGAGGTCAACTAAAAAGATAATAACCATATAAATTACAAGTGAAACATATTAAATAGCAAATAACTATGAACTTACCCACTATTCACTTCTGGTTAAAACGTAGGGACTACTCCATAAGTTTTCCTTTTCCTCTATTAATATCTTTGTGACTCGTTTCTTGATTTATAATAATTCCATTCAATTCATCAAATTCACATGCAATTAATCTCAAATCAATGCATGTAACCTTAACTTTTCATTAGTTACACATTTTTCTTAAACTTTTAAAATTTTCATAATTTAGTCCCAAAACTTAAAATCTCTAATTTTCACAAAATTTGCCATATACCCCAGTTAGCCGAATATTTTACCATACTAGTACAGTCCATAACAACTCAAAATTCACGAAAAATACCATGTCAATTTTGGTATTTAACAATTTAATCTTTAACTTAACAACTAGCAAAATAACTAAATAAACCACTTCTAAATAGAAACCAAGACTTTAAACCAACCATTTATCATTCAAACTAACAAGTATTTATCAATGGAAACATTAAAAATCTTTAACAGTTTTAAAAACGAAGCTATGGGTTAGCTAGACCTAGTTGTAACGATCACAAATACATACCATGCACTCAACAGTAAGTTTGACTGAAGCAAAGGGTTTAACAATGGTGTTTTCCTCTAATTTTCAGTGGAGAGCAAGATAGTTTTTGAAGATGATGATTATTTTACCTAATTTACTTAAGCTAAATTATTAATTTACCTTTTTATCCTATAATAAAACATTCATTTAAGCTTATTCAATACCCATTACCATCCATTAACTTATTACATGGCATAATTTCCATATAAATCCCCCTAAATTTATAATTAAGCCATCTAATCACTATAATTCAATTGTGGCTTATTTTACATCTTTTACAATTTGGTCCTTTTTCTTAAATTAACAAAGTAAACATTAAAATTTCATCACCAAAATTTAATATGACTCTAATGTAACTCCGTAAACCTTAACTAAATAATAAAATGTGATCTCATGAATCAAAATTGTGGTTCCAAAACCATTATTTTTGTCGCCACTGAAAAATGGGATATTACATTGATGACTTATTTGGTCAGGTGAAATGAGTTACCGTATTCTCAAAAATTAATCTTGGGTCAGGATATTATCAGCTAGAATAGGATATTACATTGATGAATTTTGCGGTTAGCATTTGCGGACTGTGTTGGAAACTTTGCGAGAAAAACAACTATAAGCCAAGTTTAGCAAATGTGAATTTTAGCTCCGCGAAGTAGGATTTCTTGGTGATGTAATATCTGAAGATGGTATCCACGATATCAAATTCGAAACTGTCGAGAAATGTTTCTAAGGTGCATAATTTTCTAGGTTTGTAATCTGCCACGAATTACACTATTATTTACACCCTTTTTACACATAACTTTAACTTGTTTAATAGTTAAATAAAAGCATCTTAGTATATATTTAGGTTTTCATGCTTAAAATAGTAATTTATGCTTTTTAGTAGTTTTTAT
>JABEZY010263134.1:0-11229 GCA_013467495.1 Gossypium gossypioides
GGTACCAATTTTGGGCGTATTGAGGGTGCTAATCCTTCCTCGTGCGTAACCGACTCCCGAACCTATTTTCTGGATTTTGTAGACAAAAAATTATTGTTTTAGTGAATTTAAAACTTTTTAAATTATAAGGTGATTCGATCACACCTAAATAAAAAGGATTGGTGGTGACTCCCATGTCTATTTTTGTTTTTTAAAATAAAAGTCGACCCGCTTTTTAAAAAAATGGCTTCGACAGCTTGGCAACTCCGCTGGGGATTATATTAGAGAGTTAAGCCGGAAATTGATTATTTTTCGTCTTTCTGTTAAAAAATTGATGATTCGGTTTTAAATTACGATCCTTTTGTTGCATTTCATTTTTGTGATTTCTTATATCTTAGATATGTACTCTTTTGGTTCGAGTCTTAGTATGCTTGGCCCATCACATTGTATAATCGTCTGATTGTACCCCTCTTAAGTGGGAGTGAGAAGTTATTCCTTCGTGAGATTTTCAACTCCGTATAGGATAGCGGATCGCTTTCGGGATACATCCGTACCTATGTCTTCGTGAGATTTTCATCTCCGTACAGCCATAGGGAAATGTAATCCCCTAAATTGAACTTGGTCCGTATGAGCCTATAATGGGCGAGGATCAAGGAATCTACCGGTTCGGGTACCTTTACTTTAGAACTGAACCACATATAATGAGCCTTAGAAGCCTACCCTAGGTAGAACTACACTGAAACCTAGTGGTTACCCGAATAGTTGCTTTAATTATTATTTCTAGTATGCTTTGAATTTTAGTTTTATGTTATACTAACTTGGTGTATTGTGCTTTGAATTTGATTGCATGGCATTTTTCATCATAAAAGAGGTATTGATTCACGTTTGGTATCTAAATAGAAGAGCTCATCATGGAAAAGGGATTTCTTGATAAAGTGAAGGATAACGCGTCCGTCCGAATTTGGTCCAAGAAAGTGTAATAAGAAAAAAGGTGATAGTCTTGCAGAAGGGTACGTATCAGAATTATGGGACTTCAATCGCATTAGCGTGACTCAAAATAACCTCCAAGAATTGAAAGAGACATGGGATCAATGGAACGATGAGATCAAACAGCTCTTTTATTATAACTATGGTGACCTGTCCTATCTACTCGATGTGAAAGTGGGCAAGCACTTATTTCGAGCTCTCACTCAGTATTGGAATCCTACCTACAGTTGTTTCACATTTGGGAAGGTCGATTTGGTACCCACCGTAGAAAAGTACACGACTTTACTTCGGTGCCCAAAGATTCAAGTCGATAAAGCCTATTCGAGAGCTGCCAACGTCCTGACTTTCTTAAAGAAACTAATAAGTATCACGGGGATGAGCGAACAATGGGTCGCGACCCGGATTAAGCAAAAAGGGGACAACAAATGCATACCTTGGAAGAATTTGCGAGATTTGATCTTGGCGCACCCGGATGTGAAGAAGAGGGTTGATGTTTTCGCCTTGAGCATCTACGGTTTCGTCATCTTCCCCAAAGTATTAGGGCATTTAGATGAAGCAGTTTCAGACTTGTTTGAAAGGCTTGATAAAAGGGTCACACCCATCCCAGCAATCTTAGCCGAAACTTTTAGATCCTTGAATGCGTATCGGAGAGCGGGTGAAGGAAGATTCATCGGGTGTGTGCAGCTTTTGTTAGCTTGGTTTCATAGCCACTTCTAGAAGGTGAAAAAGGTCTCCTATCGAGTTTTCTCCAAGAACTATTCCCCATTAAAGGAATTAGTAGCTATACCGAGGTGAGACGACATTTCAGAAGAAAAATGGATAGCGATTCTCCAGAATCTTCAAGAGGAGGACGTCGAATGGAGAGCTCCTTGGATGATCCCTAATAAAATTCTGTATCGGTGTGGAGACTTTGACTGGGTTCCTTTGCTAGGGATTTAGGGAGCCGTTGGATATGTTCTTTTACTAGTATTGAGACAGTACAAATCGAGGCCGTTCATACCGGCAACGCAAGGGTTGGCTCAGTACGAGTTTTCATACAAGGGAGATAATTACAAGAAGAAGGTTCGTGAAATATCAAATGCTTAGAACCAAACCCGTAGAATGAAAATACTTGCCATGAATCCAATGATAACCCCCGAATATAGTTGGTGGTAGGGTAAAAGGATTAACGATAGCATCCCCGCATCAAGCCAAAAAGACGTTCGGTCGATAGAAGAACATCTACAAGTAATCCCGTCTGAGTCGGAGATTATGAAGCAAGACTTTGAAAAAAGGAGTTCAAAATTGGGAAAGAAGATTGAGCAGCTAGAGGAAGAGAAGATACGTTTAGGATTAGACGTCGATATCTATAAGTTAAAAGTCGAGAAATTAAGGACAGGAAAGAACAAGGCCGAAGAGGGTTTGGACAATTTAAAAACAGATTATAAGAAGCTGCATTTGTCGATGAGAACTACTGGTTTAGGTAAAATGTCGGAGCAATGGCGGCAGGAAATCAAAGAGGAAAAGGTTAAAGTCGATTAGTGGGAAAAAAATTCCAAGATTCTCGAGCTCGAGAGGGCGCTTTGGAAAAGAGCTTGTTAGAATGTCGAGATGAGAAAGCGGGATTAAAAGCTCAGGTAGCAAAGTTAGAAATGTCACTTCACCAATACCGCAGTCGCAACTCCGCGATCGAGCTAAGAGCAAGCTTGAGTAAGATTAAAGAATTGAAGGGGAAGATAGGAGAGCTTGAAGACAAATTGCAAAATTGTGAACTGCGAGTGGAGCTTCTTGAGAAGAGTAACAAATAGTGGCAAGAGCAGCTCCATAGTTCTCAAGGCCAGATTAGAGAAAGAGACTACATCATGGGCAAAGCTGTGGCTCAACTACGAGAAGTAGCCGATCATGTACAAAGCCTAGCAGTTCTGGTCGATGTATTAAGTTTAAAATATGAGTCAGAATCGGACCGAGGTCGAGAGCTAGCTTGGCTCTTTAGGAACGTCAAGGCCTTGAGTATAAGGGCGAAGCCATATATGTAATCTGTTTTATGTAAAGAAATTTGTTTTCTAGTAAAATTATTCTAGTGAAATTGAATCAGAATCACTACCTCTTTTTTGCATTCGTCTCATTCATCTGCATTACATGTCATCATATGCATTAAGTTTCATAAAAAAAGACCCTAATAAATTAAAATTATGATAGTTACCCTGGAAACCAATAGAAATCCACCAACCAAATATCACTACGGTACCCGTCGCAAGACGACAGTAATGGATCAAAGATTAGAAAAATTTGAACAATTGCAAAAAGAGATGCAAGATCAGATACAGAAACAACTGGCTAAAATTCAACAAGATATGCAAGAATCCCAAAGGAGTTTGATGAGCAAGTTAGCGCAATTATTGGCTGGAGGGAATGGTAAATGGAAGAGCCCTGTAGTCAATTCTGGGGATGATCAGGAAGACCCTGCTTATCCTCCAGGCTTCACCCCGACGAATACCCAAGCACAACCAGATATGTGCCCACAAAGAGTACCTGTCACCATCAGACCTCAATATCAGGCTGGTGCCTCGATACCGATGAACTTTCCAACAGGTTCGGGTTCTAACCCAAGGGACAAACCAACTAATCCCGTTGTCCCGGATCTCGATGATGTAGTAGAGATGGAAAAGGCAAAAGTGGATCTGCTAAAGCAACTGGAGGATCGGTGTAGATGGCTAAAGGAGAAGTTTCGAGCAATGGAAAGCGCTGATTACCATTGTGGGATCGATGCTAAGGACTTGAGTTTGGTCCTTGGTTTAGTGCTCCCGCCTAAGTTCAAGATGCCAAAGTTCGAAAAGTATAACGGGACTAGCTGTCCTGAAGCTCATATCACTATGTTCTGTCGAAGAATGACAGGATGTGTTAATAATGATCAACTGTTAATCCACTGTTTCTAGGATAGTTTGATCGGGTATATAACCATGTGGTACAACCAGCTGAGTCGTACTAAAATTAGTTCATAGAAAGACTTGGCGCAAGCTTTTATGAAGCAATACAGTCATGTGACGAACATGACTCTTGATAGAATCACATTACAGAACATGGAGAAGAAACAAAACGAGAGCTTCAGGCAGTACGCCCAATGTTGAAGAGAGGTGGCAACGCAAGTCCAGCCACCTCTTCTGGAAAAAGAAACCACAATACTTTTCATCAACACTTTAAAGGCCCCGTTCATCAACCACATGTTGAGGAGCGCCACTAAAAGTTTCTCGAATATAGTAATGTCCGGTGAAATGATTGAAAATGCAATAAATGGTAAGATAGACGTGGTGGAAAACTCCAAAAGACTGGTCTCAAGAAAGAAGGAAAGCGAGGTGAACAATATAGGCACATACAACAAAGGTTGCTCGAAACCGATTACTGTTGGCCCACCAAGAAAAGTAACCACTAGTCACCAAGGCCCCTCAAGGCAAGAACCCAACACAAGGCCGACCACGGAAAGACTCCAATTCACACCCATTCCGATAACATATAGGGAGCTGTATCAGAATCTGTTTCATGCATATGTGGTAGCCTCTTTCTATCTAAAACCCATGCAACCCCCGTTCTCGTAGTGGTATGACGCAAATGCCCAATGTGAGTACCATGTAGGGATAACAGGGCACTCGATTGCGAACTGCACTACTTTTAAGAAGTTGGTTGAAAGATTCATTAACATGGGTATCGGAAAGTTCGATGACCCATCAGGACCTAACGTAGTAGGGAATTCGTTACCTAATCATGCTAATCAAGGGGTAAACGCCATAGTCGAGAGCGGAGGCAAGAGAATCAAGGCTGACGTGACGGAGGTAAAAACATCAATTAAATGGGTTTGGGAACGAATGATAGATGGAGATCTAATAACACAAGAGTCAGAGGGAAGGCCTAAAGGGGCAAGAACATATTGCGAGTTCCATGCCGAGGAGGGTCATAATATCCAAGAATGCACTGAGTTCAGGACCATAGTGCAAAATCTGATGAACAATAAAGAGATGGAGTTTTATGAAGAGATCAAGGAATCAGAAGAATGAGTGATTTATGCCTTAGAGGAGAGATCTACCGAGGGGGCCCAAAAGGTTAATCACCCAGTGGTGATCATTTCTCGACCAAGAAGCAACGAAGCAGGAATACAAATGGCACCGAGAGTCATAATCTAGAAACCTGTATCCTTTTCTTATAAGGACAACAAAAGGGTTCCTTGGAACTATGACTGTAATGTGACAATCCCGGGGAAGGGGAGCCCGATAAACGCTTCAGGAAAGAGCGGGGATGTAGGCTTCTACACACGTAGCGGGAAGCGTTATGATCCAATAAGTTCAAAAGTGAAACCCGTAAAAGGGAGAGCCTTCGCGGTTGAGTAAAAGAAATAAAAGGCCGCCAGGCTTGAATCGCCTGTCAATAAGCCAATGACCGAGGATGAAGTTAGGGAATTTTTAAAGTTCTTAAAGCATAGTGAGTACAGTGTTGTGGAACAGCTACATAAGCAACCGTCTCGCATCTCGGTGCTAGCATTACTTTTAAGTTCAAAGACTCATCGTAATGCGTTGACAAAAGTGCTAAATGAAATCTATGTCACTAACGATATCTCTGTGAACAAATTGGATTGTCTAGTTAGCAACATAAGTGCTAACAATTTCATCTTCTTTAACGACGATGAAATACCGCCGGGGGATATGGGGTTGACCAAGGCTCTGCACATCACAACCCGCTGCAATGGGTATACACTACCAGATGTACTAATTGATAATGGATCATTAAACGTCTTACCCTTATCCATCCTGAATAAGCTACTCGTGGATAGCTCGCACATGAAAATATGCCAGAATATAGTGAGGGCATTTGATGGTACCGAAAGAAGGGTGATGGGAAGGATTGAAATACCCCTTTTAATTGGCCCAAACACATACGAGGTGGATTTCCTGGTGATGGATATCAAGCCTTCTTACAATTGCTTGTTGGGAAGGCCCTGGATTCATTCAGCGGGGGCAATACTTTAATCATTGCACCAAAAGCTGAAGTTGGTAACAAAGGGTCGGCTAGTGACAATCAACGCAGAAGAAGACATCATTGCATCTGTAACTAGTGACGCACCATATTTAAGGATAGATGATGAAGCTATCGAATGTTCCTTTCGATCTTTGGAGTTTGTAAATGCAACCTTTATTGTCGAAGGGAATAAGATCCCGACACCCAAAATATCTAAAACTACGAGGATGGGCCTACAGATGACTGCTTGAAAAGGAACCTTACCTGGAAAAGGACTCAGAAAATACCTCCAATGGAGGGTAGAGGTACCCAGGTTAATGCATAAACGAGACCGCTTCGGCCTGGGATATAAGCCAGATGCGAAGCAAAAGAGGAGGGAGTTGAAAAAAAAGCAGGAAATGAGAAGAGCACGTTTGAGCGGGGAGGAGACCAAATGAGAACCCATGACCTTTCCCCACATATCCAAAACTTTCGTGTCAGGGGGAACTATTCACTCTAAAATGAAGACGTCAAGAAAAGAAGCTGTAGAAGAGATGTTGGGTAATCTGTGCATTAAGGCCATATCCGAGGAAGAACTTGGAGAAGGAAATTTATCAGGCATTCGCTCTTATGAGCCTGGAAATGTTCTAAACAACTGGACTGCAGTAGAGATCCCTATAACTTTTAGAGCCAATTCAGAGTAATACTCAGAACACACTTGTTGCCCTAAGCCTGGGGGCAATAAGAATCTTTTGTAAAAGCCATATGTCCAAAATTTTATTTCAATGAAAATACATCTTTCTGTCTCATTTTGAGCAAATATTCTTTCATTCTTTTCATTCCATTCATAACCATACTATGCATATAATTTTTCTTAGATTCTTTTTTTTTTGGATCTTCCTTCACCTCAATAATAAGTCTCCAGATATTAACGATATGAGCAACACTGCTGCTGACTCGGAGTGTCCTTTTGAGCAAGAAATGAATATGAAAGACTCTCAAGATTTTGTAGATGACCAAAACTGTAATTTATCTCCTGATTTGTTAAGGATAGTGGAACAAGAGGAAAAACAGATCCTACCTTACAAAGAGTCAGTGGAAGTTGTGAGCTTAGGGGAAGGAAAAGAGGTAAAAATTAGAACTTGCATTGACGTAGAGACATGGTCCTATCAAGTAATATCTTATTGAGTTGCTCCAAGAATTCGAGGATGTATTCGCATGGTCCTATCAAGACATGCCTGGGTTGAGTACTGATATCGTGGTACACCGACTTCCCATAAAGAAAGAATGTAAACTAGTTTAGCAGAAGCTCCGAAGGATGAGGCCTGATGTTTTGTTAAAAATAAAAGAAGAGGTTAAGAAGCAGTTCGATGCTGGATTCTTACAGATGGTCAAATACTCAGAGTGGGTAGCCAATATAGTCTCCATTCCTAAGAAAGATAGGAAGGTGCGAATGTGTGTAGACTACAGGGATTTGAACAAAGCTAGTCAAAAGGATAATTTCCCATTGCCTCATACCGATACCTTAGTAGACAACACAGCTGGTTACTCACTGTTCTCCTTTATGGATGGTTTCTCCAAGTACAACAAAATTAAGATGCATATTGAAGACATGGAGAAGACTACCTTCGTAACGGTGTGGGGGACATTTTGTTATAAGGTGATGCCATTTGGACTAAAAAATGCAGGAGCAACGTATCAGAGAGCCATGGTAACCCTGTTTCACGACATGATGCATAAAGAAATTGAGGTTTATGTCGACGACATGATTGCCAAGTCCAGAACAGAAAAGGAGCAAGTGCAAGTCCTGAGAAAATTATTCCTGAGGTTAAGAAAGTTCCAACTAAAGCTCAATCCAGCAAAATGCACCTTCGGGGCTAGGTCAGAAAAACTGCTAGGTTGAGATTGATCCAAACAAAGTAAAAGCCATTCAAGAACTACCTTCGCCACGTACTCAAAAAGAAGTTCGAGGTTTCTTAGGAAGACTAAATTATATCGCCCGTTTCATTTCACAACTAATTGAGAAATGTGATCCCATATTTCGTCTCCTTAAGAAGCACAATCTAGGCATATGTGATGAGGAGTGCCAGAAAACTTTTGAAAAAGTCAAACATTACCTGTCTAACTCTCCAATGCTTATGCCACCTTGTCCAGACAAGCCACTATACTGTACTTGGCAGTGTTTGAAAATTCCATGGGATGCGTACTTGGCCAACATGATGAGTCAGGACGAAAAGAAAGAGGGATCTACTATCTCAGCAAGAAGTTCACTGACTGTGAGATGAGATATTTGCCAATTGAAAAGTTGTGTTGTGCCTTGATCTGAACAACTTGGAGATTGAGACAGTACATGTTATACCATACAACTTGGTTGATTTCAAAACTAGACCCTCTGAAACACATGATGGAGTCGACTGCTTTGAACGGAAGAATGGCCCGATGGGAAATCCTGTTTTATGAATTTGATATAGTCTATGTGAACCAGAAAGTGGTGAAAAGGGGTGCAATAGCAGACTTTTTAGCTAGTAGAGCACTTGAGGATTACGAGCCACTGAACTTTGACTTCCCGAATGAGGATCTGATGTATGTTGCAACCGCAAAAAAAAGACTCTCAAGAAGGCTGCCCTTGGAAGCTAAATTTTGATGGAGCCTCAAATGTTGTGGGTAACAGAATCGGGGTCGTCCTGGTGTCCCCAAACGATAATCATTATCCGTTCACTAGTAAACTAGATTTTGATTGCACAAATAACATGGCAGAGTACGAAGCGTGTATCATGGGTATCCGTACGGCTATTGAATGCAAAATCAAGGTGTTAAAGGTATATGGGGATTCTACATTGGTAATTTATTAGCTCAAAGATGAATAGGAGACAAGAGACCCTAAGTTGATCAATTATCGAAAGTTGGTTCTTTAACTAATTGAGGAATTTGATGACATCACCTTCTGTTATCTCCCGAGAGATGAAAACCAGATGACTGACGCATTGGCTACATTGGCTTCTATGATCAAAGTAAATAAACAAGAGGATATGAAGCCTATCCAAATGAGCATTTATGAGGCTCCAGCCCACTGTTACATCATTGACGAAGAAAAAGAAAAAGACAATCACCCTTGGTACCATGAAATACTGCGATATGTAAAGAGTCGCGAGTATCCCGACCAAGCAACAGAGAATGATAAGAGGACGTTGAGAAGGCTTGCTAGTGATTATGTCCTAGATGGAGAGATCTTATACAAAAGAGGAAAGGATCAGGTGCTGCTAAGATGCGTAGACACTATTGAGGCCAAGCAAATCTTAGAAGAGATCCATGATGGTGTTTGTGGAACGCATGCTAATGACTTCACAATGGCCAGCTAAATCATGAGATTCGGATATTATTGGTGCACCATAGAAGGAGACTACATCAAGTATGCCAAAAAATGTCATAAGTGCCAAATTTGTGGAGACAAGATTCACATGCCTCCTTCACTTCTCTAGGTCATGACTTCTCCATGGCCTTTCTCTATGTGGGGTATGGATGTCATTGGGCCGATCTCGCCACAAGCTTCAAATGGGCATCGGTTCATCTTCGTAGTTATCAACTACTTCACTAAGTGGGTAGAGGTTACCTCTTACGCCAACGTCACAAAGTCGACAGTCAGCAAATTCCTAAAAAAAGAGATCATATGTCGGAATGGGATGCCAGAAAGGATTATATCTGACAACGCGTTGAATTTAAACAACAACATGATAGCGGAGGTATGTAGCCAATTCAAGATCAAACACCACAACTCGTCACTATATCACCCAAAAATGAATGGCGTGGTAGAGGCAGCCAATAAGAACATCAAGAAGATCGTGGGGAAAATGACTAAAACTTATAAGGATTAGCATGAGAAATTACCATTTGCTCTTTATGCTTATCGAACGTCTGTCAGAACCTCTACCGGGGCAACACCTTTCTCATTGGCTTATGGAATGGAGGCAGTTTTGCCCATTGAAGTTGAGATTCCTTCCCTCTGAGTTTTATCAGAACTAAAGCTAGATGAAGTAGAATGAATCCAATCCCGATATGATCAACTGAATTTGATCGAAGAAAATAGGCTAAGAGCTATCCGTCATGGTCAAATGTACCAGAAGCGAATGATGCGTGCTTATAACAAGAAGGTTCGTCCCAGAGAATTCCATGAGGGAGACTTGGTGCTGAAGAAGTTCCTCCCTATACAGAAGGACTTTAGAGGAAAGTGGATGTCAAATTGGGAAGGACCTTATGTGGTAAAGAAGGTCTTTTCTGGAGGAGCATTGATATTGACTGAAATGGATGGCAAGAAACTACATAATCCTGTGAATTCAGATTCAGTCAAGAAATACTTCGCCTAAAAAAAACGGAGAGGCCAAGGCGAAAACCTGCAAAAGAGTGCTTTGAGACCAAAGGGGTTTTGAATTGAAAACCCAAGAAAAGGGCAATTCAAATTTCAATCGAAGGTGGGGGCATGCAGTAGTCTCACTATGCCTGAATTAGCAAGAAAGAGGGATGCTACATCTTGGGGCATCAACGAAGTCTTCTAGGACTTCTAAACACATATCAAATTCAAAGGGTCCTCAAGAAGTTTTGTGCAGAGAAGCTCATGCTACGATATCCGGGGCACCTATTTTCATCTTATTCATTTTGTATCTTAGCAAAATTTTCTATCTTGATTAATTTATTCATTTCGAGCTTTGCTATTAATAAAATTTCATCTTTTCCATTGTGATAATCTTTTTCAAGCATTTTTTATTGAAATAACGATTAATGGACTAACAATATTCAAGCAAAAGGAGTTCTGCATATTACTTTGAAAGGCTTCTAAATAGTACGAGGACCTAAAGCAGAACTATTATTTAGAACTAACCAATCTCAAGGGTTAGAAGTATTTGAGAAAGAATAGTCTAAATTGTGACTATTTCTTTGGAAGATACCAGCTGAACAATAAGGCTTGGTAGCATGTCAGTGATAGAGCTTTGATAAACCATGAGCAATGTTAACCTAAGCATTAAAAAGGGATCATTCTCATGACATATGCATGAATGCAAATATCATTCATACACATCTAGTTAGGAGCATTTGATTCATTCTGATCATGACATCCTAATCACTAGGCATAAATAGGTCAATGAAATGGATTCTACAGGTCTTGTTCCCCAGAGGACAGATCAGTAAAGCTACAAACCCTATCTCCCTAAAGTTGTAGTGGAGTAGGTTGAAGTTACTAGTCTTATCTCCCTGAAGTTGCAGTGGAACAGACTGAAGATAGCGAATCTTATTTCCCTGAAGTTGCAG
>JABEZY010263175.1:348-19817 GCA_013467495.1 Gossypium gossypioides
TACCTTTCCGGAATTCCGATAAATCGACTGTCAACGGATGCAAGTGTTGTTAGTGATGCTGCCATGCTTCCTCTAACACATTACGGGGAATCCATGAGGGAATTGGGAAGGAAGCAGTACTTTTATCTACAATGGTAGTTCCGTTTTCCGGAAATTGTTCCGGAAAAGGCTATTCTAATTGTTTGCATTCGCTATACCAATAGCACTGGTTGTCAATGGACAGCCATTTCCGCCTGTCTCTTTGTTTGCCAGTGTGAGGAGCAGATTTGCTGCCGGAAACTTTGTAGAGAAGGAATTTCAAAGCTCCCCAAGGAGTGACCTAAGAAAGGTGAATTATCAATAATCTTGATTGGAAAGTTATGCATGGAAAAATAAAACAAAGTAGCAAATAAGGCATGCTAAACCATAAAACATTCAACCAACCACAATTTAGATGAAAATAATTGAATAAAAGTACCATGAAGACCCCTATACTAGAAATCGAATTGTATTTTACCCCTCTACTAAAAAATGGACAAATTAATCTTTATACATTAGACTAAAAAGCAAGCTAGTCATTTCGGTTAAAAATTTCATCAATTTGTACGGTTAAAATCTGATGTGGTTGACAGAATAATCAGACAATGACATAACGTGTCACGTAAATCTCATGCTGACATACAATGACCAATTTTTAATAGAAAATGAATGAAATTTTTAATAGAAAGACCAGTTTACCCTTTAACCTAATATATAAAAACTAATTTATCCATTTTTAAGTAGAGGGGCAAAATGCAGTCCACCTCCTAATAGAGGAGCTTTCATGTTACTTTTTACCAAAGA
This sequence comes from Gossypium gossypioides, assembly GCA_013467495.1. Lineage (NCBI taxonomy): Eukaryota > Viridiplantae > Streptophyta > Magnoliopsida > Malvales > Malvaceae > Gossypium > Gossypium gossypioides. The sequence continues at coordinate 1,171 of JABEZY010263175.1, forward strand.
ATTGACCAAATAATTACCTTTTTACTATTTGTCGATGTTAAGAGGAACTCAATTTTTGCAAAAATGTGCCGGACATGGATACTATAGGAAAATTGAAGAAGAAATAACGAGGTACTCACTGCTAAGTGATATTCAGCTACTATATAAGCATGCTTGAATTTCAAATAAATATAAATACTTCATAATCCTGGAAAAGAAAAAGGAAAAGGAGACAATACCTCTTCAGCCTTGATTTATTTTCTGCTGGTAAAAATTCTTGATTCTTACACATCATTGACTCAAGCGATGAAAATAGCGTCAATTGATACGATCTCCTCATATATCATCCTCAGAAACTAGAGTAAACAAGTCGTTGAAATGTATGCTTAGAGAAGGTTCTTTCCACTCTAATGAATCCCACCAATCCTTCTCACCTTTAATCCCCTTCAGTGTGTGTTTCGACTTGGAATCTAAATTGATTTTCTTGAAATTAGGGCAGTTGTATACACTGATATATTCGAATGAGGGCCAAACACCTTCTCGAATGGTTTCTAATGCAGGAAGGTAGTGAAGAGTTAATCTTTTGAAACTGGAATCCAACATGTGACTCAAATCAGTGGTCATATCATCGTCAAGTATGATCTTCTCAATTGCTGTACAATCATCGACTATCAACTCCTCTAGCTTCGAGAAGAAACGAAGCATGGAGCTTTTCAAGACATATTTCAACTTTGGACATGCGTGCACATACAAGATCCGTAGCATGGCGAAGCTCCCTTCAGGAAGAAGGTTGTCGCAGATGTATTCCAAATTCCACAAATAGTGAAGATTCAAGTGCTCTAGGCATGGAAATACAACCTCGGTAAATTCCCTATCGTCCAAAACAGCTTTAACTGTGGGACACTCACTTACTATGCAGTGTTTCAACTTATTCATGTTGGCAATCCCGAACTTCGATATGCTGATTACGTCCAGGTGATGATCTAAATAAAAAGCTGAGCAATATGCTAGTACTTTGACGATTGCATCAGGTATCTTCTCACCGTTAACAAATCTCAAGCGTTGGCTTGTTCGATTATAATCAAGCTCCACATATTGTGGAACTCGAGAGACAATACGCTTGATGTCATGGCCAACCACAAAATTATACTCAGTTAAGCATTGATCAATCCAGGCTGCACTTTTTTGAAGGAACAGTTCAAGAAGCTCTACTTCCGGGAAATAAAAAGACAGAGAAGTTAGCCCCGTCAATTTACTTACCTCGTAAATGATGGATTTGACACATTTGTCCCACCGCTCATCTCCTGGGCACACTCTAATCCCTAGTGATTGCAATGCACATAGCCTCGATATTATCCCACTAGAAATCAAGCCTTGTGGCAATTTAAGATGCTCCCTTCGGTTGATAGATCCATAGAAGCATATATCAAAGTATGTCAAAGACGATAGTTCACCGATCTCATCAGGTAATAAGTTTATCTCAGTGCCTCTAAGATCAAGTACTTGAAGAAGTTTGAGGGATCCAATATCAGAGGGAAGCATAGAAAGGCGTTCACAATGACGAAGGATGAGAGTTTCCAGGCTTACAAGTTTTGAAATTGTTCTTGGCAGAGACTTTATTCGGGTATTTGACAAGTTTAGCACTTTCAAACAAGGCATGCAGTCAAAAAAGGACACGGGTATCACTCTGAGCCTGAAATTTCTTTGAAGAAACAGTGTCAAAAGTCCAGGGCAACCTGGGCTCTCAGGTAAAGAGGACAAATTATTGTCCATCAAAAAGATCATACTAGACTTTCCCCATTCCTCTACTGAAGGTGGTTGGGTCAATCTTGAACCGCCTCTCAATATGAATTGACAACCATCAGGAATAAACAATCTATTGTTCTCGGGGCTTTCACGTAGTACGAGTGATGAATGGTTTTCTCGGCTCACCGGTTTTGAGTAAGCTCTTAACAGAAATTGACTGCCTTTTTCCTGCAATAAGATGGCCAATGCCAAGTCTCTTATCATATCATGCATTATGATGGAAGAATTGGAAGTAGTTTCTAACAAAAAGGCACGTGTGAGAACAGTAATTATCTCATGGCTCCTCTTATATGCATCAGCCGTAGTCCCAGCAATCAAACCTTCTTCGATACAATATGTAACAAATTCAGAAATATTAACCTCCTGATCTTCGGGAAATAAAGCACAATGAAGGAAGCAACTCTGTATGTCATGAACCTGCAATCGGTCAAAACTGAATTTTAACAATTGGACTATGTCATTTCGGCTTCTTAGATCTCCACAAGGCCCTGAAAATTGCTTGAATGCTTGTTCCCATGCAAAGACATCTTCTTCCCCTGACAGAGCTCTTCCAGTGACAATAACCAGCAGAGGCAGACCTCCACACCTCTCAGCGATAACTCGAGCAAAGGGCAGGATACCTGGTATGTTGACAACTCTACCAACTTGTTCACAGAACAGCTTCCATGCTTCTTCATTAGAAAGAGTTCCAACTTCGATCATATTTATGAAACGCATGTTATTACAAACCTCCAAATTCCTAGTTGCCAGTATTATCGCACTGCCATTTTCCGAGCTAGGATCTGGAATACCAACTGCTTCTAAATCTATACTCTCGCAGACATCATCCAAAACAAGCAAAAACTTCCTACCTTCCAAATATCGGAGCAATTCTTCTCTATTTTCAGATTCTGCCTTGAAATCTGTTGATAATTGCCTTAAAACTTCATCCTGCATCTTCCTTATACTCCAGTATTTTGATACTGTCACCCAAATGATCAAATCAAACATGTCATTTATCTGGGGATGATCAATAAAGGCTTTCAGCACAGTCGTCTTCCCAACCTTTCCAGTGCCACAAACACCAATTCTTCTGACTGTATCATTGCTCAAAAGTTCCAAAATCTTCAACACAGTGCGCTCAACATTTGCCTTGGCATCAGTTTGACTAGGGCCCTCAGTCTCCACTTCATCAGGAAGTAGAATTTCCTCTTCCCAAGATGCTACTGGAAGTCTATCTAACGAGAATATCTCTCTTTGGGGAGAGATGAATGCTCCCACTTCAATAGGAGGTTTAACTGATGGGTTGACAGTCTTTAGTGATTCAGGAATTTGACTTGCTGCTGGTAAACTAGTCTCAGATTCTGTTTCGTGACTGGAGGAAATTTCTTCAATTTCATTAAGCACGGTCTTAGAAATTTCAGGTCGCTGAGATGGTTTCGTTTCTTCTTCTGCTTCTTCTTCTTCAAAAGAAATAAGTTCAGTTTCTTGTCCAGCAGTTGGCAAGATGTTGGTCTGTGAAGATGATACCTCCTCAGGCTTTGTCTTGAGGTCTACACCATCTGATGGCAACGAAGAGCCTGTAATCAATGAAAATTCTGACCAAAAAGCACCTGAATTACCAGATGAAGGAGTTTCCATGTCAATCATTGATCCAACTGTTGTAGTTGATCCATCTTTGGTCTCCACCTGAGGTAAGGAGAAAAATGACCCCTTTTTTTTGGTCCAATTTCTTGGCTTCTGATCTCCCTCGGCTTTTCTCGATGATGATAGCAATTTCGTACCATATTTAATAAGCAGTATCTCTTTCCCCTTTTCAACCTCCTTCCCCATAGCACGAGATCTCGCGGCTTCTAGATCTTGCACGGGATCTTCAGTTTTGCTCCTCAAGTAAGCATTTGAAGTTCTTTCAGCAAGCCCAAAGCTCTTGCCCTCAATCATTGAAGAACTCCTTGTTCTAGTTGCCCTTTGCAACGGAGAACTCTCCAAGAGACGGGTGATTTCATCAAGCACATTCATCAAATCAGCATGTGGTTGTTTCTTTGAAAATCTCAAGTTATCCGAAATCTTCTCATGAAACTGCAGTAATTCTTTTGCATTAGCTTCAAACTTTCTCACCTTGATCAGCCATTCTCGACATTCTTTTGTTCTCTTTGTCCCAACCATTAATTCTTTGATCATTTCTTCCTTCACTGAATCTCGTAGATCAAACAGATATTCGGTCTTTGGTCTAAGTGACGGATAAATCTTTTTCCGGCGTTTTGCACCAGTGATTTTTTTACACCAGGAAACCACATGTGAAAAAACGGTATCCTGCCTAAAATCCATCTCACCTGCAGAAAATAAACCACCAAATTAAAACCATATAAAGCCATCAACTCTAGTATCAAGCAAAAAGCTGAAATAATTTGTAACTACTCTCACAAGGCCTGTTTCGTTTCAATAAAATGTTCAATTTTCTCTACCTCGGATTCATTACATTAAACTGCGATTAATATAAACCATAAAGTACTATTTTGAAGTTTATTAGGGGATACAAGTTTAAAAACCATTATTTCTAGTTTTATAGAAGATCAGAAACTTTCCAGATAAACAAGATTTGAAAGGTTCATCATTCGGTAAAAAAAGGCAGTCTCAACAAAAATGATTTACAGAAGAAGATTTCTCCCAAAGGAGTCGGGAATCCTCAACAAAAAAGCCAGCCTCAAGCACTCAAGCTCTTGCCAAAGTTGAGAGCATTTCGTTGAAACAGACCATGTGTGGTGCACACGATCACCTACCAAGGAAATGTAAGAATTTATGGGCAATTATGCTACCACTTGGGCTAGGTAGGTTGGGCTTTCATCAGAGTCATACTCATTGAGAGGTCAGTCGGCTCCCAGCAGATGACACCTCGAAGATTTTTCGGTCTCACAACAAAAATCAATTATTTACATTAATTTTTTGGCTCAAGTGGCTCCATTGTTATTACAACATCTAACGTGGATTCAAGCACATTTTCCTCTCATTCAGGGTTAGAGATTATGGATAAAGTAGTTATCTCAAATTGTTTCCATTAACATAAAAAATTCAATAATTTACCAGACGGATGCAATCAAATTATCTTCCTTGAATTACTGACCGAGAAAAGCTTCAAACAAATCTGATTTTCCACGAAGACTAGGCCGAGGCAAAAATCCCTCTGGAAAAAAAGTCTAAAAAAAAAAATATCGAAACCAAAGTCAAATATAAGTGAAACTAAACGAATTTAATTTGATTTCAACAATTCAAAAATGAAAAAAAAAATTGGGGGGGAGAGGAAATGATAGATATGGAAAAAGGCAGAACTAACCGTAAAGTTTCAGCTCAAGCCATAAACAACCTCCGGCCGCCGCAATCAGCGAAGTTGGTGAAAACCAGAGCCAACTAAAGGGCTAAATTTTCAAAAGCGTAATTTTGTAGCTTCCGACACGAATAATTGAACTGAAATTTTATTTAACTAGCGTGAAAATATAATATGGTTTGACGATTCTATCCAAAAAGAAAAGTTTAATTACACAAAAGTTCAATTTTAGCTAATAAGAATAGAAAGTGCAGTTTCGTAAATTTACACCTTTATTTAATTTTCGGTAATATTAGTTACTGTAAATATGGAGCTAAATTCAAATTCTTTGGTTTACTGGATATTCCATAGAGGGAATCCAATTCAACTGTAATTTAGAGACAGGGTTTAATGGCGGATTCAATTGTGTCTCCCCTTCTCCAATCGCTTCTCAATAGGTTGGATTCCATTTGCCTTTCAATTGGCGGCGGCCGCGGCGGCGACGAGATCTTGACCAGGTCGCGAAGTGTTGTGGCGGCAGTCAAAGACTTAGCTACAGTGGCGGAGCAGCGGTTCGAAATGGCGGTGGAAATCAAACTGTGGTTGACTGAAGTCAAACGTTTAGCTTACCGATTGAGTTATCTGTTGGATGACTATGAACAGCAAATACGCAAGGTAAGGAATCAAAAACTAATGAGCTGTTGTTTTGGTTTCTTCACTAAAACTGGAGACTGGCGTCCGATAGCGAATGTGCTCCAGAAGTTGGCCACACTCGCCGGAGAAGGCAATTGGCCACTGGAAAGTAATTGGAGACCAGATCTTTATTTTAGATTGAATTCTGGATCTGGAACTAGCTCTTTAGGTTTAGAACTTGAAATTGTGGGCAGGGATACGGATAGGGATAAGGTGATTAGTTCATTATTGAGCGAGGCCAAGGAGATATGTCGGGTGGTATCCATCGTAGGCGATGGAGGAGTGGGAAAAACAACACTAGCTCGTCTGGTTTACAATGATGAGGCACTAGGGCGTAATTTCAGGTTCAAATATTGGACTTCTCTTGGAAATGGTCTTCGTTTCAATGTTGAAAGGATTGGGGAAGCAATTTGCTCTAAAAAATTTACGAGCTTGGTTGACTTGATGGATGACGTTAGAAGGGAACTGCTGAGAAAGAGATTTTTGGTTGTGCTTGATAATTTGTGTATTGAGGAGATGGATCTATGGTTCATGTTAGAAAACTCATTCACTGTGGGTTCTCCTGGATCCACTGTTTTAATCATGACTCGCTCAGTTGAAGTTGCAGAAAGTTTAGATAGCATGCCTTTGTATTACTTGCAGCCTTTGCATGATGCAGATTGTTTGGATATGTTTTGGAAGGTGGCAATGTTACCCAGTGAAGAAAAAGAGGAAAAACAGAATATTGAATTGTTACAAATTAGCAAGATTCTTGTTGCGCATTGTGGGGGGTTGCCTCTTGCTGTCAAGGTACTTGGTGCTTTGTTGCCCTATAATGGAGAAATGGGTGATTGGTTATCTGCTGCTACTCTTGCTTTACTGGAGCTGCAAAAGTATAGTTATACTTCTAATATTTTGCCAGTTCTGCGCCTCAGCTATGATCTTTTACCATCCAATCTGAAACAATGCTTCGCGTATTGTTCAATATTCCCACGAGAATATTGGATCAGTAAGGAAAAATTGTTGCAGTTGTGGAAATCCGAGGGTTTTCTGCAAACAAGTGGCTCATTTTTCGAGGACATAGCAGAGGACTGCTTTATGAAATTGTTGCAACGCTTATTTTTTGAGGACATTGTAAGAGATGAATCTGGCAACATGTTTTGCAGAATGCATAATGTAGTGTATGATTTTGTGTTGACTGTTAGTTTGGCTACATGCTCAGTTGTGGGACCTGAAGTTGTTTCTAATGAACTTCATCATTGCTCCCTGGTATTTGAATCTGAGCCATCAACACAACTAAGATATTTGTGTAATAAAGAAGACCTGCGGACTTTGCTTTTCATATCGAGTAAATTTGACAGTATCCCCGATACGATATTCTCTAGACTTAGCCACCTGCACGTGTTGGACTTTAGCCAAAGCGCCATTTCTGAGTTGCCTGTTTCTCTTGGGGCTTTAAAACACTTGACGTACCTCGATGCATCTCGCACATATATAAGAAAGATACCAGAAACCATCATTAACTTGAAGTATTTGCAGACAATGGAACTCTCTGAGTGTTACAACCTTGAAGAGTTGCCCAAAACTGTCCCCCAGTTGACAAGTCTGGTAAATCTCGGCGTTTCATCATGCTGCTCTTTGACTTATCTTCCCTCAGGGATTGAAAAGTTGAGGCTTCTTGAGAAGCTGCCAACATTTGTTCTTGGAAAGCAATCTGATAGTGCTAAATTAAATGAGTTGAATGAGCTGGACCTTAAAGAGAGACTAGAGATTAAGAATCTTGAAAATGTGACTAAGGAGGCAAAAGCACAAGGCGCAGAGCTGTTTAAGAAAGTAAGCATTCACTCATTGGAATTATCTTGGGGCCACAATGGTGTTATGAGTGCTCAAATGTCTGCCAAAATACTAGAATACCTCTACCCACCCCTGAACCTAAGGGATTTTTTGTTTAAAAGGATACAAAGGTTCCAGGTTTCCATCATGGATGAACTGGGGTCTTCGGAATCTGTCGAGTATTTCATTAATCAGTTGCAGTTGTCAAACACTTCCACCACTTGGACAGCTACCTTCCCTTAAGTTTCTCTATTTGAAAGGGATGTCTGAAGTGCAGTTAATAGGCCCTAAATTTTATGGGGATGGAGGATTCCCTTGCCTGGAACAGCTTGAAATATATGATATGCCTAACTTGGTGGAATGGATGAGTATAGAAGGATCTTCTGGTCCCTTGTCACTTGAAGTTTTCCCCTGCCTTGACAAACTTGTGGTCAAAGGATGTCATAGGTTGACTGTGTTGCCAGTTATACCAAATCTTAGAAGCTTAGGTCTTTGTGACAGCAATGAGATGCTACTGCACTCAGTAGTCCATCTACCATCGCTTTACTCTTTGGTGGTAGAAAAATTCAAGCTCAAGTTTTTAACCTTTTGCTTTAAAAACTTCTCTATTGAGAAACTGACATTTTACGATTGTGATAATTTGGATCATCTATTTGAGAATAACCAAGCACCTTCCTCTCTTAAACATTTGAGTATTTTGTACTGTGATAGATTGATGTCATTGTCTTTGGACCTGAGATCACTGACTTCCCTTCAGAGATTTGATGTTATGGAGTGTAAACAACTGAGGGACATTTCCGGTTTGGTGTCCCTTGGTTCTCTTGAGGAATTAAGTATCGTGAGTTGCCCAATGTTGCAATCGCTACCATCAGGCATACCTTACCTTACCAATCTCCAAAGGCTGGTAATCAAAGGATGCCCTGCTTCACAAGGATGCCTGGAAAAGAAGAATGGTTGGGACTGGTCCAAAATTGCACATATCCCATACTTAGAAATAGAACACAAAGAGTTGGTTCTTGAAGATAAGTAAAGACCAAAGAAGCCAAATGTCAACTATTTCTTTTGCAAATCACCTGCAGATCTTTCAACTCGAAGGTAAACTCTTGTTTCAAATACACCTTTATGAAGATGCATACCAACTTCAACTATATCTTTAGATGAAGCCTTTTTTGCATCTCGAATTATGATGTCCTATAGAGGAGATTAGACACAATAGAGGACGTAATGTCCTCTATGTTGTTCGAAAAGAACAGTTTGAGTAAATGCAGATAAAGAAAGCAATTTGTCATTAATATGCCTCTTAGGAACCATTAATAAAAGGATATTTTAAAATATACTGGCAGTAGAGTTTAAAATTTACACTATTGGGTTTATATAGTAGCCACATATATTCTTGGAGTTGTAATCTCGGATTTGGAGCTTTGGAAATTTGGTGCTGGTTTATTTGATTATAATCTTTTGTAAAGTTCATATGAAACCTGCAATTCGTGCATTCAGCTTCAAACCTTTGTGGCAAAATAGCTATCTCTAGCAATTAATGTTTCCATCCATCCCATTCATAGCTGTTTTCCTTATGCAGTGATGGAGCTGTAGGTTAAATCCTGAAATTCATGCGTACAGTTCAAATCTCCGTGGCTGATGGTAGCAGCCCTTTCATTCAGACCTGTTATCGTACGCCATACTGGAGCAGTGTGTTTTGCGAAGTTCTGCCCTCATCAATGTACATCCCCATTTTGTTGGGTGTTTTTTTCTTTTTTTGTATGATTCATATTTAGAGTTCATAGTTGTCCCTCCCAACAATGTTATTGAATTTGTGTTCGCTCCTAAGAAGTGCAATATGCCTTACATTATCCCCAACAATTCGTTGGTCATTTCGTTGGTTTATTGATTTGTACTGTAAGTACAAATAAATAGAAATTCTTTTTTGCTCCCAAAAAATAGCAACACTTTGCTACCAGTATTAGCTGTTATCTTTGTTTCTCAGGTCTTCCAGGAATAGATTTGTACCTTCAAAATGAATGGCAGGGAAAGGATCATGGAAATACAGTGAAAAATGCAGACAAAAGCTGAAAGGTTTGCTGCAGAACAATCTAATTCAATTGTTGTACATTAAATTAAGAAACAAACTGGTCTTTCTGTTAAAAAATCTATCTATTTTTACTGGTAAAAATTGATTTATGTACGTCAACATAAAATACACATGAATATCATATATAACTTATCTGGTTATTTTGTCGTTTACATTAATATTTGACAGTAAAAATAGATAAAATTTTTAACTGAAAAAATTATTTTATTTTTTAATTTAACATATAAAAATTGTTTTTTTTTATGTAATAATACCATGATATGTTCTTAAATTAAAAGGATAAACATTAAGCTTTAGTATTGTTGTAAATACCTTTGTCCGACCTTGTTTCAACATCAGTTGCTTGGAATAATATGTCCAGGTATGAACAGTGAGATTCAACCCATTGTGAACATGTCAAATTTATATAACTCGAATTATTAATGTGTCAAATTTTAATAAATATATAACATCTTAAAAACAATTATGATGAGTGAAGAATTGTTACGTCTAGCTCATAAACAACAATATATGTGTACTCAAGTTCTCTCTTTCCCATAGAAAAAATAGGAAATCAGAAACGAATGCTACATATCAAAACTGGTAAATGGTGACTGCAAAGCATCAAGGTCTAAATAGTTTGATTGGAAATTAGGCTAAAACTGCAATTTTTTCATGTAGCACCAGATGCCACTGCTGCCTCGGCGGCCTTTTTCTCCTTCTGTTTCTCCCTCTTCTTCTTGTTTTTGAGTGCATTCTTGCTCATTTCTCTACATTATTAGAGCATACATGTGAGAATCAGAAAATGCGGGAATCAAAGACCGGTATGGATGTTAGACACGGAATTTATAATGAAAGAAAACTCACCCTGTATAACTCCCTCCAAACAACTGCAATTACACAATGATAGAGTCAGGGTTACAAAAAGATTTTTTCTTTTTTTTGGACTTACGAAAAGAAATTGTAAACATAGGAATGTCATCGTAATAATGTAATCATATCGAAGATATTTCAGAAGGCAAGTTGGCCTGCTTAGTGAACTCGTCATTTAGTTTCTTGTTTATACGTTGCATTTCATTAAAATCGTTATCTTAAGACTGTCAGAGAAGTACCTCTGCCTGAACTGCCGCTGCATTCTTAGCATGCGGAGGACGATAAGCAGCAGGCTTCTGTGCGGGAGGGTTAGCCGATGCAGGCTTTTTGGTGGTTGACCCTTGTCCTGGAAAAGGAGTAAAACAACATCAACACATCTACAAATGAGAATTTAATAATAAAATCTAAGTTAAATGGACTCAAGTGCAAGTGTCAAGTACAAGTATGGTCCAAACTCAAACCAATGTCGAATTAAAATAAATTGGAGAATTTGATGAAATAGAACCTAGTGATTTGGTTTCTTCAATCTTCACAGAACCAACGGATTTTAGAAGTTCGGCAATTTCACTGAACTTATCTGGTGACTCAGGCTTCCAATCAGCCTGCATGATGAATATCAAGTAACGAAAAGTGCATACAAAACTATTTCATGAAAAGTGCACTAAATAATCACGATACTCACCTGGAACAACTTGTTAAACATCTTCTTGAAGAGCAACGATCCATTGTAGTTAAAAATTTTAACACTTCAAAACCAAGATAATCGGAAATTAGTAAATAAACTATTTGGTAAATAATGGTTACTCTTGACTCGGGTCAAATGGTAGATATGATATCACTATCATCTATATATGGTTTCTAAAGAGAGGAAAGAACATAGATCATTCTATTCATATAAAATACGGAGAGATAATGGCACGGATGTTAGTACTTTTTCACTTAACAACAGTATCTCCAAAGTCATTGAAATACTGAGGTTAACTAGTCTATTCGGTTTTTAAAAGAGAACAACTCAGTCTCTAATTCAGCCAATGGACCAACTTGCTGCCACAAACAGCTAAATCCTCATTATAAGAAAACATCAACAATCAACATACCAATTGTCAACTTGGAGTCTGGGAGCTGTTGTAGCAGTCATGAAATAGCATCCATCCGCAGACCACTCACTTGTTACTGAGCATTCGGCCCTAGTTGTTCCAAGCTGCTTTTTGTCTATAATATCCCAGAATGCCTGAAGCATAAAACTAAACATCAGCTCCATTAAGAACAAGGGATGCAGGACGATTCATTGAGAAGAGGCCTAATGAGGAAAAAAACAAAACCCAAATATTGTCCCTTCCTTCGAAGGAAACATAAAAATTAAAAATTAAAAAAAAAAAGACAAACTAGGTCAAAGCGAAAAGAAAAAGTGGAGAATAGAACATAAGGACCAAAATGTAAATATCAGAAGGCAGATATAAGCCAGAGACCCTCCAAGAAAAAGGGTCAACTGACTCGGAGAAACAAATCCACAGGAACCACCCAAATACCAAACTTGACTCCACCAGGTGAATACATACAGCAAATAAAGTGTATACATACCATATCGCCAGGCAAGTTACCGAAACCGGCCAAACACAGTACTGTATATCATAGACTTAAGGCTACAAATATGTACAGTCAAAAAGTATAAAGAACAGTTAATTAAAGCTCATGAGACAAGGAAAATAGGAAGAATATTATGAATTATTTACAAAAGGATACATCTCCCCTTCGGATTCCATCGAATGGTATTGTAAGGACCAGATCCTAGCTCCTGTACTGGTTTGCACTTCTTGTCAAATACTGTTGCACTAGCAGGCATAACTGAAAGTATGTCAAGGGGCGCAGTTGCAGAAAGGATTCATCAAGAATGAAGTGAAAGGCTAACCCTTGTTACCATACACTATATAGGGATACCCTTGTTTTACATGTCAACACATTATATCTAACAAATTAAATAATGGGTGAACTACACTAGTAGTCACCAAACTATTAGTTTTTTTTTGTCACCAACTATGAAAAGTTAGTAGTAAATTTCTTTTTTGGTCACCCAATTATGAAAAGTTATAAAATGATCACCTAACTATTCAAATTTTTTCTGTCTTGGTCACCTAACAAACTTGGATTTTTGGGTGTTTCCGTTTTTATGTTAGCCAACTGGTGATCAAAAAACAAAAAATTGAATAGTTGGGTGACTGAAAAAGAAATTTAGTAATAGTTGGGTGACTACTAGTGTAATTTACCCTTAAATAATTCATAAATATGATTTGTATGTACTACACTAGAGGATCTATTCATAAATAGCCTACCTCGGGGGATCAAAAGTGCATGCTACTATCACTCCAAATCCCATTACATTTCATAAACACACTAGCTAAATGTAGCCCTGATAAAAGTCAAAATCCAATCATCGACCAAGAGTTGAACACGCGGTCATGTCTTCTATGACAAGAAAAGGATACATCCATAAACAACAGCAAACTCTTTCCCAGAATATGACCATTGAACATCATGAATTGGCCCCTCCTTACCTGCCAATATATGTAACAAGGTCAATAAATTGTACAAGGTGAAGAAGGGGAAAAAAAGCAGAAGTTTAAGCAAGAACATACGAAGGGGAACAAGTCCTTCAAAGGCTCCATCAGTTGTAAGGTAGTGCAGCTTCGACTCTCCGTAATAGCTCTGGTTAGTCTTATCAACATCAGATTGAACCACAACTAGAAGTCCTGTTGAACCATGGTTCCAATGTAACTGCACAGTAGAACATCGAAAAAAGCTTCGTCGAGCTAGAGGTTGGCTCTGCAACTCTTTCGCACATGCATATATCTGGACACTAGCTGGACTCCCCTACAAAAAAGAAAAACAAAACCCAAATTTATCGAAAGTGTACAAAGTTAGGCTCCCGTGTCACGTACATCTACAATCAGGAGGTAATTAAATCATTTCCAATTTACAACACAAAATATATCAGTCCCGGAACTTCAAGGCACTTTTATATGTGAACACTTCCTACATACTAGCTCTTGAAGACATGCTTTACTAGAGCTGCATTGCTCGTTTCTAACATCCTTAGCATGTAAACACAAAAAAGTCCACATTTTATTCAAGTCTCGCAAATGAAATACCCTGAATCTATATGACAAAATCATATAGTATTTATTATACACTTTTAACTAACTTCGACATGTTCCTTCACTGCCACAAATGAAACAAATCGATGTTCAAGTTCAAGACGCATCATGTTAACAAATCATCAGAACATTACTAATCTGGGACAAGACTGAGGCTCTTTCTTTCATTATAAGAAACCAACGGAACTGAAAGAAACACCGACCTTAGATTCTGGAACAAATGCTGCCACATGGGACCCAGGAGCTCTGGAAAGCTCCACTGCAGCCACCCCAGGAACTCTTAGCCGATGTGAAATTCCTTTAGAGAAATCAGCAGCATCGAAAAACTGTATTTCATTTGTAGCAAGCCGGCATGCAACAGCTTCATCGGAGCTGAATCGGATTGATGGCCTGAGCCACAGATTTACAAGTAAGTACACTTAAAATAATGTAATGTGTGCAACCAATATATGCATATGTTCATATATGGTACCATGTAGCTTTTGTCATGTTTTTCTGGAACTGCTCATAAACAGGATCCCCGGTCTCTATGCTCCATAAGACCACATTCTTTTCCTGCGGCGTAGTAGATTTCTGAAAGGTTTGAAGATAAGCCCCACACGGGGACAGGGCCGAAGCGACTACATTCGGGATTTGAAAACACCTTATCTCTTTCAAAGTGTTGGAATCATAAATACCAATAGCAGAGTCCATTTTCGTCACCATAATCCTTGAACCATCCTCACTATACTTAGCATTATTGCAAGGAACTTTTTCAAGCTTAATCCCAGGTTGATTATTATTCTTGAATGGAGGTCCATTCCAGATAGAATATCCATCTGGTTCTCGAACTAAAAATATTCAATAAAAATAATAGAAAATTTAGCAAGTTATATACAGAGAATAAATTCTAAAGGGTTAAATACTTTCGATAACTCTTTCCTAGGACCTGAATTTTTTTTTTTTGTCCAAGTTCAGGGACTAACTTGGACCAAAAGAAGTCCAAACCCCAACGTGAGATTAGCTGCCTAGTTCAAATCCCAATATGGGAACAATTGCCAAGTTCAAGGCCTAACTTGGACAAAAGAAAGTTCAGACCCTGTGGGAAAAACTGCCGAATTCAGACCTCAAATAGTGATTTAACCCAATTCTGAAAAGAAGCATAGTTATTAAGTACCTAAAATCTCTAAAACTGGTGAAGTTTCCACAGCTGCTGCCATTGGATGCTTAGATAATTAAAAAAAAAACTGCAAAAACCCAATGTCAGAATCAATTCAAGCACATTTTTTTTTCATAGAAACTGAACTTCATTCGTAATTTACATTAAGCAGATACAATTATATGCATGACTTAAAACAAAATAAATAATCAATCTTTCAATCAAATTGGATAAAAGGAAATTAAAAATAAATAAGTTGAAAGCTACTTGATTCTAGCTAAATTACTATAAAACTAAAAAAAATGGCAAAATAATATAAAAATTATTAAACGCAAAAAAAAAAAGTTTGGGTTTTTAATTTCTTGAGAACTAAAAGATGGAACTTTAAGAAGAAGAGAAAAAAAATACTGGTCGGATTGAGAAATCGACGTCGTATCGGGCGATCTGTGCTGCCGTTGGCTGAACCTTTTTTTACCTGCAAATCAGCTACTGAAAACTTGCCCGCTCCGTCTATGGGAGTCGGCTACTACATACTATTGCTAACTACTTCCAAGACGAACGACGTCGTATTATGTTCCTAAAGCTTTTTCCCTCATAAATATCAGTTTAGGATAATTTCTGGAACTTTTTTGTAATTGGGTCGATGTGAACTTTTTTTTCTGGTTTATATTAATTTGGTATTTTTTTTTCAAAAAATATTTTAAATATCCTTTAAAGGGTAAATATGTTACTGGTTGGTACTCGAGTTTAATTTGAATGTTGTGATTAGTATATATAATTTTTTTGGCTTCAAATTTTTGCTTTAATTTGGATTTAATTATAAATTTTAATTTATTTTTATAATTCCACTAAAATCGGATAATGTGGACTAAATATGTTGTTACACATTATATATATATATATCATTTGATGATGTAGCATGTGCCACATGTCACGTCATTCAATTTTAGTTTATTTTTATAATTTTACTAAAATTGAATGATATGGACCAAATATGTTATTACATGTGGCATATACATCATTTGATAATATAGCATGTGTGACATGTATAAACTCAATAGGTCACGTCATCCAATATGTTATATATTAGATCAGAATTAACATTTAAAATTCAAACTATAATTTAAGATGTTTAGTGCAATTAATTCATATACTTAAATTGAAAATGAACTTACGACACCATTATTATAGAACAGGGACGACACCAAAGGGGATAGACGGGAGTTGACCACCCAAACTGGTAAAAAAAATCCATCTAAAATTTTAAAATTATAAGTTAATACAATAGTAAAATCACCTTCTATCCTCTCCAAAGATGATAAAATTTCAATTTAGTCCCTTTGAAAATTTAGGAATAATAAATTAATACGATGATAAAATTATATTTTGACTCTCTTAAAAATTTATAATCACTCTTAAAATAAATTCTAACAAAATTTATAACGGTATCTAAATTCTAACCCTTTTGACTTTAGTTTTGTTGATTTATATATGTAACTCATTATTTAATTAAATAAAATATTATTCGATTATACATAATAGTGATGTTGAGAATAGGGGTGAGTATTCGTGTAACACCCCTAACCCAGATCTATCGCCATAATAAGGTTTTGGAACATTACCGATCAAACAGACAATTTCAATGCATTTCATATCATATAATGTTCAAGTCAAAACCAATCAAACTCATACATATTGTCCCTTATTTGAGCCCTCGAGGCCCAAATTATGTGTTAGAAACAAGTCGGGACTAATTCGAAAACTCAGAGAATTTTTCAAAAAATAATAAAAATTTTCGAAGTTGCAGGGTTCACACGCTCGTGTGGTCAGGTCGTGTGTCTCACACAGTCTAGTTACACGCCCGTGTGTCTGGCCATGTGGACTCAAAATGTACCTTTAACAACAAGTTTAACATTCCTTGCAAGCTTAGACAATAAGCAACTCAAAAACCATTCGTTTAACCAATTCAAAACACAATCAAACTCATCCAAATCATATCAAACAAATATCCTAGGTGTCTAACCAATGTACCCTCATAGGTACCACAATTATATCATAATTTCATACCATTTTAACATCATTCAAATCCAATTTATAACCATGTCAAATTCAATTTACTTTGCCTAATTCATGTTCATTTAAACATTAACTTAAACATGTCATAACATGACCTCAAACATAAACAAACATTATATGTATATAACCAACCAATATTAAACTTATAATCCCATTTACTTTCCAATCAATCCACAAAAATAATTATTATTTAGACATCCTAGGTACATGCCGACACAAATCAGCAATCAAAATTTAGTACTTAACCTGCGCACAGAAAATAAAACCGTACGCTGAGTAAAACTCAGTGGAATTTTTATAATCCAAATATAAAAAAAAATGAAATCACAAATATACAATCTAAATATTTCAATAATCATACCACATTTCATTTGTTTCACAATATCTTCTCATATTTGCTATATAAATAGCTTTTTACAATATAATACACATATAATTTAAACAATAATTTTGTTCATTCCATATCCAATTCATGAATACACAATTCATGCGTCTCAATCCATATTTCAATTTACTATCTCATTTTCATTTCACATACAATATCATCTAACATCAATCATAATATAATTTCAATTAATTATCCTTATTAACACAACTCAGACTCGGACTGATACACGGATCCAACCAAAACACAACAGTTTGGCACCCAGTGCCTCACCGATAATTCGAAGTAATAACTTGACACTCAGTGTCTCATCGGCTAAACCGAAGTAAATTGGCACCCAGTGCCTCATCGAATTAATCCAAAGTAAATAATTGAACCCAGTGTCTCATCGACTCGAAATCGAAGAAATCTCTGAACTCTTCCAATCCTATGGCATGCCACCTATATCCGACTCAGCCCGATATACCTAATAGGGTTTAATTTCACAATTCAAAAACAACCAATATCCAATATTAATTTTTCATATAATCACATATACATATAAATTCAATTCAATATCAAAATGCCATATACTCACCTCAATCACTTACCATAAACATTTAATCAAAATACAGCAATTAATAATTAGATTCGTATTATAAAAATACAAACTGGAAATTCCAAGCTATTCCTCGTCGACTTTATCTTTTCCCTTTTTAGTCGAGGGTTCCGGTACGATGTTAACTACGGAATTAAAACAATTAAAAAAATTTATCAATACAACACAACACAATTCAATTTCATATTGAATATTTTAATTTTTGCTCAATATTTGTCTATTTTTCAATTTAGCCCCTAAATCGAGACTAATTTTATTTCTTCACAATCAATCTTATATTTTCATACAAATTCCACTTTAGATTAGATTTAACTCCCTAATTTCACTTAAATCCCTAAATTTCAATTTTTCACAATTTAGTCTCTAATACTCAAATTTTACAATTTATTCTATAATTCAATTCTTTTTCATTTCTAACTTAAAAATCTATTAATTTAATCCCTAATACTAAAATTATTCAACATAGACAGCACTTAAAAACTTAATAATTTCTAAAATTTTGACATGGGTGCGGTAGTATTTAATACCAGAATTCTAAAAATATAAAAATTACAAGAAAAAAAGACTAAATTGACTCACCAATTAAGCTTTGAACTTTGAAACCCGAATTTCTCCTTTATTTCTTTCTCTTTTTCTTTTTTTCCATTTCTGTTTTCGTTTCTACCTCTGTTTCTTTTTCTATTTCTTTTATCTATTTATTTGTTTTGTTTTATTATTATTTCATTTACTTTTTATTATAATAATATAATATATATACTTAAATATTAAGTAAATATAATTTATTAAT
>JABEZY010263706.1:0-11111 GCA_013467495.1 Gossypium gossypioides
AGAATAAAATTGTGTGGTGAGTGTTTCTAAGGGCGATTTGGTAAATTGACCCTCAATTATGTTTAATTAATAGCTTAATTAATGATTTAAATTAATTAATTATGGTTGAATGGTTGATTTTACAAGACTGGTATTAAATGCGAAAAAAATGAATTTGTATTGGAAAAAAATTGTAAGTAAGCTTTTGGATAGTGTTGTGTTATTTAATTAGATTAATCTTAAGGATGGTCTAAAGCATGTGTACTGGAATTTTTTATCATGATATGTTGGAGTTACAATTCGTAATTGAATATGGGAAATTGGCAAATGAATTGGTTGATTTAATTGAATGTTAAATGGCTATGTTACAAGTCACACATAAGCATCTTGTCACATTAAATTGAGCACAATAATGACTAATTTATATACTATGTTTGACTGAATATATTGGCAACATGCATGGTGGATCCATTGGACATAGTTGGCATGCCATAAGAATTGTGGGTACTCACCTTTATTTGTGACATGGTGAGCATATGGCTCTAGGTGGTGTAACACCCCTAATCTGTATCTGTCACCGGAATAGGGTTATGAAGCATTACCGTACAAACGAAATATTAAAACATATATTTCATACATCATAAAAAAATATTATAAAACATTCATTAGCATACATATTGTCCCAAAATCGAGCCTTCGAGACCCTAGAAATACCTTAGAAATAATTCAGAACTAAATTGGAAACATTTGGAAAGTCTAAGAAAAAGTTAGAAAAATTTGACTATAGGGGCACACGGTTGTGTAGCCAAGCTGTATGCCTCACACGGTTGATACACACGCCTGTGTCTCAGGCTGTGTAACATTCGAACTAGGGACACATGTCCATGTCCCAGCCCGTGTCCTCACCCGTGTAACGCTCTGAGTAGGGTCACATGGCCATGTCACACGCCCGTGTGCCAGGCCGTGTAACTATCGAAATAGCCCCACACGCCCATGTGCCAGGCCGTGTGCTAGGCTGTGTAATTAACCGTCTTGCATACAAAGGAACCTACAAGAGACACACGACTGAGTCACACGCTCGTGTCTCAGGTTGTGTGGACATGAATTGCCCAAAATCAAGCCATTTCCAACCCCAACTCATGCATACACCTACAGGTCTTTTTTGCTCATAATCAAGACCTCAAAAACTTAACAAAACATGCATAAAGTGACTAATTCAATAGCCCTAAATCAACCAACCAATATGCCATTCAAGGCACCTCAAATACATTCAATCAAATCTTACCTAAACATGTATACTTTACCACATTTCAATCATACACATCTAACTCAATACCTTCCCAAAACATACTATATATTAACCATATTGAAACCAATTCAACACATACCATTTTAGCCAATAAAACATGCAACATAACATAGCCACATTAACATATACTAATAAGGCATCAAAAGTACCAAACCAAGTAACTTATACAAACCAAATCATCAACCAAATATTCTACTAAACATCATTATAAGTCCACCTATACATGCCATTATGACCTTGGCCAAAAATAAAAAAACTACTGAAATTTATGTTGGATAGTGTGATAAATCTTCGACGACTTCCAAACTGGTCGAGCTTCTGATAATCTATAAAACATAGGAAAGAAAACTACGTAAGCACATAATGGTTAGTAAGTTCGCATAACATAAACACAACTTATCATTCATTTGCATAATGTAAATAGCATAATTAAAGCATCAACCAATACTATAAACTTAGCACAATGCCTATACAACATCAACAAATACACAAGTTAGTGCATTTATACATGGTTCAGATGATCCATAACAAGTAACTTACATCTTTGTTCATACCATTTAAATCACCATTCCCTTTTCATAAGAACATGATATATTTCATTTGAGCACTTATCATTTCTTTTCCTTTTCATGCCCGTTGAACCATCTAGAATATCATCGGATACTCGTAAAAGCTTACACGAAGTGTGCTTAAACATATAACCGTAACCTTTCCTTTACATCATTGCTCAAATGAGCTGTGAAATGGGCCAGCTCACACGAGCTGTAGGTTGGAATGTAAGCTACATGATGCTGCTCACACGAGCTGTGGAGTATCCACAACAAATGTAGGACCTTAGCCATCGGTAGGACATTCAAGACCAGCACCTGAAACATGAAATCCCTAATGACATGTCATTTGTATCCTACGAATTTCTAAGGTTCAACTGGGACTCGATAAATATCATGGCATATATTTGGATATACATTGATTAATAGAATTATAAATACATAATAACATACAATTGAACAACATAAACATAGTAATCCATACATACGAACTTACCTCGACGACTAGGGCGTAGATTCGTAATCGACTAATCCGAGGCTTTAGCTTTTCCCCGATCTAGAATCGTACTTGGTCTATCTTGATCTAAATAGAAAAATTGAATCCATTTAATATCCCTAGCATTCAATTTAGTCCACATTTCAAATTTGTGCAAAAATACTATTTTTCCCTTAACATTTTAACTTTTAACAATTTAGTCCTTAAGCTCATAAATTGAAATTTAAACATTTTAATCCTCTTTTCAAGCTACCTAATTTCTCTAGGGACTTAAACCAACCTATACAAATAATCATTTCATAAATTTAACATGAAATTTTACTATTTTTAGAAATGAGTCCTTAAATGAATTTTTTTATCAAAAGTCACTTTACAAAACATGTTTATTTATCAACAAGGACTCATAATCTATCATTAAACATCAAGAATCACACAAAAGCATTTATGACATAACCCTCAATCTTTAACAGTTTTACAAATTGATCCCCGAGCTAGCTAGATTAAGCTAAAAGACTTTAAAAACAAAGAAATCATTAAAAACGGGGTTGAAAACACTTACACGCAAGAAAAACAACTTGGTTGAATGCTCCAAACCCTAAAGATGGTATTTTTGTTCCTTAATTTAGGTGGTGACTTTCAATTAAGAAGATGATACCATCTTTTTACGTTATTTTTCTTTACTTAATAATTAAATTACTTTATTAACCTTGCCTATTAACATTAAAGTCACTTAATTTTATGTCCATAAATATCCACTAGCTTTAGGAATGGTATAATTACCATCTAATTCCATTCACTTTAAAGTTTTATAGATTTTTGACTCTTTTAACTAATGAAACTCTACTTTTACTCTTTTTACGATTTAGTCCTTTTTACTTAATTAATCATGCAAACATCAAAATTTCTAAAAAAAAATTTAATACGACCTTACTAAAATCCCATAAACATTAAAGTAATAATAAAATAAAAATTTATTTACCGGATTTATGGTCTCAAAACCACTATTTAGATTTCACTAAAAACGGGTTGTCACAACTCTCCCTCTAAAGGAATTTTCGTCCTTGAAAATCTTACAAGAAAATAAGTTCGTGTATTGCACTTTCATAGCTTCTTCCGGTTCCCAGGTAGCCTATTTTATTCCGTGTCATTGCTAGAGAACTTTAACTAAAGCTATATTTTTATTATTCAATTCTTTAACTTCCCGAGCTAGAATTCTAAATGGTTCTTCAGTGTATGTCATATCTGGCTATATCTCAACATCAACAGGTGAAATCACGTGTGAAGGATCTGATCGATACCTTCGTAACATCGATACATGGAATACGTTGTGAATCTTTTCTAACTCTGACGGTAAAACCAATCTGTAAGCTACTAGCCCAATTCTCTCAATTATCTCATACGGCCCAATAAACCTTGGACTAAGCTTTCCTTTTTGACCAAATCGAAGAACTTTCTTCCAAGGTGATACTTTCAGAAATATTTTTTTGTCGACTTGGAATTCAATATCTTTTCTTTTCAAATCTGCATAAGATTTCTATCGATCCGAAGCCGCTTTCAAACTGTCACTATCACTTTAACCTTTCCTTCGGTTTTTCGAATCAAATCAACAACGAATAACTTTTTCTCACTAAGCTTAGTCCAGTATAACAGAGTTCGACACTTTTGACCATACAATGCTTCGTACAGTGCCATTTTAATTGCCATTTTAATGCTAGCTTGATAACTGTTATTATACGCAAATTCAACTATCGGCTTGAAATCTCTCCCAGTTACCTTTGAATTCCAAAACACATCACCAGAGCATATCTTCGAGTACCTGAATTACTCGCTCAGGCTGACCATCAGTCTATGGATGAAATGCTGTACTAAAATGCAGTCGAGTGCCTAGAGCTTCATGTAACTTGCTCCAGAATCGAGGCGTAAATCGTGGATCTCTGTTAGAGATAATAAAAATTGGCACACAATGCAATCTAACAGTCTCAGCAACATACAAATCTGCCAATTTCTCAGGTGAATAATCTGTATACAGTGGAATGAAATGTGCGGATTTCGTCAATCGATCTACAATAACCCATACATCATTTTTCTTTCATAGGGATAAAGGCAATCCCGGTACGAAGTCCATCGTGACACATTCCTATTTCCACTCTGGAATCATCATAGGTTGTAACAAACCAGATGGTACCTGATGCTTGGCTTTAACTTGCTAACAAACTAGGCTTCTTCTATCCCGTGACATTGCCAAAGAAACTTTACTATATCTATGTTCTTATTTCTCAATTCTTTAACTGCTCGAGCCAGAATTCTAATTGATTCCTCAATGTATGACATATCAAGCTGAATCTCAACATCCGTTTGAGAGATAACATGTGAAGGGGGTCAGGTCGATATCGTCGTAACATAGATACGTGAAAAACATTATGAATCTTTTCTAATTCGAACGGTAAGTCTAATCGATATGCTACAAGTCTGATTCTTTCAATAATCTTATACGGTCCGATAAATCGCGGACTTAGCTTCCCTTTGCTCCCATAACAAAGAACTTTTTTTCCAGGGCGATACTTTCAGGAAAACTTTATCCCTGACTTGAAATTCAATGTCTTTACATTTAAGATCCACATATGATTTCTGTCGATCTGAAGATGCTTTCAAACTATCCCGAATCACTTTCACTTTTTCTTCAATCTCACAAACCAAACCAACCCCGTGAATCTTTTTCTCACTAAGCTCAGTCCAGTATAACGGAGTTTGGCATTTTAGACCATACAAAGCTTTATACGGTGCCATTTTTATGCTCGATTGATAACTGTTATTATACATGAATTCAACCAACGAAAAGTAATTCTCCCAGTTGCTTTCAAACTCTAATACGCAACAACGAAACATATCCTTGAGTATCTGAATTACTCGCTCGAACTGACCACCATTCTGAGGATGAAATGCGATGCTAAAATGCACCCATGTACCGAGAGCTTCTTGTAACTTTCTACAGAATCACAATGTAAACTGTGGATCTCTATAAAAATAATAGAGATTGACACCCTGAGTAATCTAAAGATCTCGAAAACATATAACTCAGCTAATCTCTCAAGGGAGTAATATGTACGTACCAGAATAAAGTGTGTAGACTTCATCAGACAATTAACAACAACCCAAATTGCATCTTTCTTCCTCAGAGATGGGGGTAAACCCGATACGAAGTCCATTGTAACTCGATCCCATTTCCATTTCAGTATCATTTCTGGCTGTAATAATCCAGAAGGTACCTAATGTTCAGCTTTAACTTGTTGTCATACTAAACATCTCAATACGAAGTCTAAAATCTCACGCTTCATACTCGACCACCAGTACATTTGTTTACTGCTACCTGGGTGAATAGAAAAACTACCACAATGAGCTTTATACAAAATCTTCTGAATTAACTCTAAATCCCTTGATGCACAAACTCTACCTCTAAAAAGTAAGCAATCATCAAAGCTAATTTGAATATTTGAATCAGGAGTCGACTCGTAAAAATTTCGTTTAGCAACCAACGCATCATCGCATTTCTAGGCCTCACAAGTCTATTGTAAGAACAATGGTTTAGCTTTTAACTTAGCTAAAATCGAACCATCAACAGACAATGACAATCGCGTATTCAACGCTCGCAAAGCAAACACAGATTTTCTATTCAGAGCATCAGCCACTATATTTGCTTTTCCCGGATGATAATCAATAATTAAATCATAGTCTTTCAACAACTCTAGCCATCTGCGTTGTCTCAGGTTCAAATCTTTCTGCGACACTAAATAATTCAAACTCTTATGATCAGTAAAAATGTAACATTTTTCGCCGAACAAATAGTGTCGCCAAATTTTCAACGCAAACACAATAGCTGCCAACTCTAAGTCATGTGTCAGATAATTTTTTTTTTGTGTGGCTTTAATTGTCGGGAAGCATAAGCTATTACTTTGCCTTCTTACATTAAAACACAGCCTGACCCATTTAAAGATGCATCAATAGAAATCACAAATTCCTTACGCAATTCAGGCTGAACTAGAATAGGTCCTCGGTCAATAGTGCTTTTAATTGATCAAAACTTTGTTGACATTTCTCGGACCATTCATATTTCAAATCCTTTTGTAATAGTGCACCATATGTGTAGCTATGATCGAGAATCCTTTGACAAATCTTCTGTAATATCCAACTAGTCCCATAAAACTTCTAATCTTAGATATATTTCTTGGAGTCTTCCAATCAACAATAGCTGAAATTTTTCTCGGATCTACTCTAATGCCATCTGCCGACACCACATGTCCTAGAAAATAAAATTCTCGTAGCAAATAAATTTTTTTCGCGTACTTGCAAAACAATTCACAGATGTTCAGCATGCTCGGATTCTTCCTGTGAATAAACCAAAATATCATCAATGAAAACCACAACAAATCGATCAAGATACGGCCTGAAAATTCTGTTCATCAAATCCATAAATACTGCAAGCACATTGGTTAAACCAAACGGCATCACTAAAAATTCATAATGTCCGTACCTCGTTCTAAATATAATTTTTGGCACACCCGAATCTTTAACTCACAATTGATAGTAGCCAGAACGAAGTTCAATCTTCTAAAATACTGTTGCACCTTTCAACTGGTCAAACAGATCATCAATACGTGACAAGGGATATTTTTTCTTTATCGTCACTTTGTTGAGTTGTCGATAATCGATACATAACCACATAATTCCATCTTTCTTCCTGACGAATAAAATAGGAGCATTGTAAGGAGAAAAGCTAGGTCGAGCAAACCCTCTACCTGTCAACTCTTGAAGTTGGGCTTTCAACTCTTTCAATTCTTTCAATTCTGTAGGTGCCATTCTGTATGGTGCTATAGATATCGGAGATGTTCCCGGCATCAATTCAATTCCAAACTCGACCTCCCAAGTTAGAGGTAGCCCTGACAACTCTTATAAACATATTTAAGCGAGATATGCTTCACAAAACTTTTAAACATATTTAAGTGCCATCATAATGGAGATTATACTAGATGTACCGTCCAATCTGTCTGAATCAATTCGAACCCGCCTCCCATCCTAACATTTTAGCATGATATATTTTCTCCTACAATTCACAATAGAATCTTGCTGTGTTAACCAGTCCATTCCCAGAATCACATCGAATTCATCAAAAGGTAACAACCTCAAACTAGCGGGAAAGTTGTAACCCCTAATTTTCAGTGGGCAAGACTTACATAACTGATTAACTAGAACACACCGACCCAATGGATTTGTAACTTTAACAACATAATTAGTGAATTCAACAGGTATTTTCTTTTTGTCTACTAATGTAGTGCATATATATGAATGAGTTGATCCAGGATCAATCAATGCATATAAATTAATATTAAAGAGAGAAAAAGTACCCACAATAACGTCTAGAGCAGTAGCTTCTTCTCGAGCCCGGATTGCATGCGCTCTAGCCGATGTTCTTGCTTCTGACAATTCATTCATCTCGCTATTCTTTCCTCGACTGGAAGTAGTATTTCTGGCATTTCCAAACCTTCTACCCCTACGAGAGGTTGTTTTGAACTTATTTGGTTGATTCCCGAAATCATTTAGCTTCTTGGGACAGTTACGGAGAAAGTGATCGGTAGCTACACAATGGAAACAAGCTCCCAATTTTGATCGGCAATCACCAAAGTGTCTTTTATTACAGTCATCACACGTCGGAACGGTTCTCTCCACATTTCTTACACTTCCATCACTCGCCGCTGGAGCATTGACTGACTAGAAATTACTTTGTCTCGGTTTCTCTTGGTTAACAAACTCTGAAGGAGCAGCTGGCTGACTTGTGTCATTTCTAAATTTCTTTAAGGGAGAGGACTGAGCAGGCTTGAATGACCCTCTCTTTTTATAGTATTTGAATCTTGAATCCGATTGATGTTCACTTTTACAAATCTCTTCAACCTTTTGTGCTTGCTTGGGTAGTTTTACAAATTATCGTAACTTTATTGCTGCTACAACCAATCGGATCTCATCATTCAACCCATCTTCAAACCTAATACACATTTCCTCCTCAGCCGATACAATGTTATGAGCATACTTGCTTAATTGCACAAATTCTCGTTCATACTCGGCTACATTCCGGTTTCCTTGCTTTAATTCGAGAAATTCTTTCTTTTTTCGATCGATAAACAATAAGCTAACATACTTTTTCTTGAATCCATTCTGGAAGAAATCCCAATTAATTAGATCATCCGATACCATTATGCTCAAGGTATCCTACCACAAATATGCCTCGTCTTTCAGCAAAGACACCGTGTATCTCAAGCAATCTTTAGGGGTGCACAATAATTCTGCAAAAACTCTCTTTGTATTTAATAGTCAGTACTCAGCTTTTGATGGATCATCATTTACCGTACCTCTGAAATCTTTCGCTCTACATTTCTAAACCTTATCGGCAAATACCTGAGTAACCATCACCGGTACAAGGGTGGTAGTATTCAGGGGTGCTGGAGGAGGCATAATAGGGGGTGGAAGAGGCAGATGATCCCTTGCGGCCCTAAAAGATATTGGAAACAAATCGAAACTAAATTAGAAACATATGAAATTTTTCGAAAAAAAGGAAAAACTTTTCAAACTGCAGGGGTTACAAGACCAAGAGACACACCCATATCTTAGGTCCTATGGGCATTCGAAATAGGAACACACGGTGTGTCCCAGCCAGTGGCTATGCCTGTGTAACTCTCTGACTTGGGTTACACGGCCAAGCCACACGCCTATGTGTCTAGCCGTGTACCCCTTAAAATGACCTCATACGCCCATGTGCTAGGCCGTGTAACAGTCTAACTTGCAACCGTTTGAAAGCTTTAGGGGACACACGGCTGACACACACACCCATGTCTCTACCCGTGTGGATGAAAAATAGACCATTTCCAAGCCATTTTTCTCACCCATTCAAGCATGAACCTACAATCACTTTTGTACCTATGAATAAGCACTCAAATAGCACTAAATCCATGCATAAATAAGCAATCTCAATAAGGCATGTATACATCCAACCAATATGCCCAAAGGGCACCTCAATCACAACATCAATACATATACAATCATATACTTAAATTTCCAAAAGATTCACCAACTTCAAACTAAGTTTACACCAACATATGCCATTTGATTTACCAAACAACCACACACCAAAAAGGTACCATATCACCACATTTCAAATACCAACCCAAGATATAAATTGTAGCATAACAACTTAATTCATCAACATTAAACCATTCACAAGTGATTGCATCCTTATCATTTTATCAAGTCAAAAGATACATATATACAACCTAGAAAACAAAGTATCTAAACACATAACTTAGTAGTTCATTATTATAGCAAAGTTAACTAGACACACGTATATATATACTTATATAGCCACTTATACATGCCACAACCCTAAAGAGTTCAAAAGCTACAACATTGATAGATAGTGTGAGCCGAGTTTTTGATCTATCCTAATGACAGTAAAAGTAATCTACAAAATGACACACAAACACGTATAAGCTTATAAAGCTCAATAAGAACATAAAAAATTATTTAACTTAACATTGATTGAATGAAACCATTATTTTAGTTGACTAATGTTACCGAAATGTAAACAAGGCACGTAAGTGCAATCAGGGGTACCAAAGTACAATAGGGGCACGTATGTGCGATCAGGAGTACCGAAGTATAACAAGGGCACGTATGTGAGATTAGGGGTACCGAAGTACAATAGGGGCACATATGTGTGATTAGAAGTACTGAAGTAATACAGGGGCACATATGTGCGATCAGGGATACCGGAGTACAACAGGGGCACGTATGTGCGATCAAGAGTACCGAAGTACAACAGGGGCACGTATATGCGATCAGGAGTACCGAAGTACAATAGGGGCACATACGTGCAATTAGGATATAATTTTATAACAATTAACTACTTGATTATAAAATACAAATACATAAGGAAATTAAATTATATAATTTATTACTATGAACATACTTCGACAACTATCACGTAGGAGTACGATCGGTTAATCCACGACTTTCGCCTTCACTCGATTTAGATCCGGTTGAGATTTATGTTGATCTAAATAAATAAAATCAACCAATTTATTAACTATTCTATTCAATTCAATCCAAATTCACATGTTTGCAAAATTACACTTTAACCCTAAACTTTTGATTTCTTTTTAATTTAGTGCCTAGCTCATAAAAATGAAAATTCATGCAATCCAACCATAACCCAACATAGCCGAATATCAATTAGGTCCCTAGCAAGCCCTATATTTCATTTATTTCACAATTTTTACCATGTATAATTTGCTATTTTTCAATTAAATCCTTATTTGACAATTTCATCAAAAATCACTTAACAAAAGTTGTTTATCTAACAACAATTAACCATTTTCTTCCATAAAACATCAAAAGACATACATATTCATTCATGGAAAAACTCTAATATTTTAAAATTTTCATAAATTAGTCCCCGGGCTAGTTAGGTTAAGCTACAACGATCCTAAAAACTTAGAAATCAATAAAAACGAGACAAAATTTACTCACATGCAAGCAAATGAGTGATGGCTGAAAGTTTCAAGCTTTCATGGCTTCTCCTCCTTCCATATTCAGTTGAAAAAGATGAACACTAAAGCTTTTCTTTTGATTTCTATAGTTTATTATCTTTTAATTATTTAATTACAATATTAGCCTTATTAATTAACCTTTATAATATCATTTTAATGACCATAAAAGTCCACTAGCAATTTATATG
>JABEZY010264032.1:0-12654 GCA_013467495.1 Gossypium gossypioides
ACAATGGAACACTAGTAAGTATTCCAAGGATCATACCCAAGGGATTGCAGATTAGAGAAACTATTATTAAATTAATTATAGAAAATAATTACTAATCTACAGTGTTAATCCAAATTGTAATATTAATTAAACTAATTAAATTAATAAACCTACACTAACGTAATGGAATTTCCTATTCCTAGTGTTAACGATGTGAGCCTCTACCCTATGATCGATTAAATACCTAATTATCTAATTAAATAATTAATTATCCTCGATTGAGTTATTTATCACCCTTAGCTAAGAATACACTTTCAGTCTCGTCTTTACTAAGGATTATCACCTAAGTCACCCCTCCAATCTCTTCCTAAGCATACGGATACCCTCGCGATCTCACCACTTGGAACAAGTTATACATGACAATATACCCTTTTAGTCTCACCTTTCTCGATATTCTATCAAGGGCGGCACTCCCTAATATACTAAGTGCTCTTTAATAAATAACCAACTTCAAATAAATAATCACTTAAAAAATAAATTATTTTATTAACCGAAACATGCAAGATATAAGTAAAGCACAATAATCTATTTAATATTCATACAAATATCAATTGACCAGATTAACGAAAGATAAATAAAAGAACAAAATAGAATTGATAAGAGAACGCTTATGAATATATATTGAAGTGCGATCCTAGAGCAATATCCACTCATAATTGTCTTCACCTTAGAATATGAATAATTTTGACTACATGAACATATAAATAAAATACAAAGGAAAATGCATGTCTAAGTCTGCCCCCTAATTTCGGTGACTTAAGGTTGCTTATGTAACAGCTTTTTTTTAATGGTGTCGAAAACTGTGGTTTCGGGACCACAAATTTGACGAGTGAGCCCGTAAATATTATTATTTAGTAATTATTATTATTTGATATTTACGAGTCAAATATAGCGTTATATTGAATTTTAATATGATATTTTTTGCTAATTGAATGAATAATTAAGAACAAGTGGTTTGTCCCTGAAGTCAAATGGTTTTAGAAAATGAGGTATCGGGACCTTATTTCTGTAAATAGAAATTGTAAATATTTTTTATTAAATATTTACAAAGTGATCATATAGGTGTATTGAACTTTGGTCCAAAAATTTTGACATTTGGTTAGTTAATTAAAGAAAAAGGACTAAATCATAATAGATGCAAAAATTAATCACTGTTATTTTCTGGGAAAAACAGTTAATTATTGAAATGGAAATGAAATAAGACGACATGATTAATTATGTTATATTGATAATAGCTTGGTATGTGAATCTTGGCATGTTATGTTTTGATGTTTTAATTTATCAAGGCCTAACCATTTGACATGGTAGAAATTATGGAACAAGACAAAGGAATGCAATTTCTATGTTAAGTAAGAATTGTAAACTTAAATTGACAGGTATGTAATGTTTTGTTTTCGAACTTACTAAGCTTTATGTAAACTTACTCTATTTGGTTTTCTTCTTTGTAGATTGTCGGACCCTTGCTGTTGATTGGAACATCATTGGATATCACACTATCCAATAAATCTTTCTGTAGTTATTTGTTTATTTTGTCCCTATTATAAGTGGCATGTAAATAGGGTTTTGGTATGTTTATGTTAATAGGTATCTTCGTGACAATTTGTGCTATTCGATATGTAAATATGTATATGGTGCTCTGGTGACTTGAATTGATAGCATATCATTTGATGCGTATCTTGGATATTTGTTGTTGAACTAGCTATTTTATTTGGTACTTATCAAACTTTAGTTGGGTTATGCTAGTCTTTGGAAACTTGGTAAGAATGGATGAATTTTGGCATTTGATATTGGTGGTTTAGTTAATAAACAAGCTTGACAGGTTAGTTATGTTTTAGTTTGGATGGTTAATGGTTATGCTTGAATTGTGGTGTCAATGAGGGCATATTGGTTATACATTTAGGTTGGATTGAATGTGTTTATATATGACATGTCTATCTATATGCATCTTTAAGCTAGGTTTTGAGATTGGTATGAAGTGATCTTTTCAACTTGATATTTTTTACCATTTTGGTGAAAGTATCGATAAAATGGATTAAAGTATCGATAGAAACCATATGAACAGTTTCAAAATTTACAGACTACAAATTTAGTATCGATAATTTTACTTAGTATTGATATTTTTTCTAATTTGTATTGATACCATGGAAATAATATCGATACTTTGATTTGACAGAATGCCAAAATGGTATCGATAAATTTTTTTGTATTGATTCTTGTTATAAAATATAGATACTTATTTACTTGGTATCGGTACTAGTCCAAAGTTTTAAAAGTTTTATAATTTACTTCATTTATTCAAACTTGAATCAAATTTTATAGTAGTTTAAAGCTCAATATAGTTTTATTTTCATTCTTAATGGTTAACATTTGTATAATTACGTATAGTTGATGGTTAAATTGAACAAGTTTATTCTAGTTTGTTTGTAGCATCTCGTAACTCGGGTCTGGTGACTGGGTTGGGTATGAGGTGTTACAGCTTATATAGGCAAGAGCTACTTGGTGATCACTCAACCCTAAATACACTTAGAAACCAATTAATGTAATATTCTGATAAATGCTAGGGTCCAAATATGAAAATTGTCCAAAAGTGTCGTCCAAAGAATCAACCACATTTTGGCCTGCCATTGTCGCATTGTCATGACGTGCGAAGACTCATTGTCACAACGTTGCCACCGTGAATGCCTTCTTATTTTCATCGCGTTGTCGTGACGAGAGGAAACTCCTCATCATGACGTCAAGTGTATTTCTGGCCTTGACAGCTTCATTGTTCTATCGGGCTCCCTTGTCTCGCGGCCCGATCATCATCCCTTGTATTCTTGGACCTGAATTGACATCCTACACACTTAAATAGCCCATTGGTCACTCACGAGGCCAAGTCGACCTCACGGGGGTCATCGAAATAGTAAAAAATGCGTAAAAATACTTATTTTATTAGTATTTAGTTCATAACCTACTAATACTGAAAATACAATAATTAACTATAAAATATCTAGAAAAAAAAACTCGTTAAGTGCCGAAATATACTTAAAGTACACTATAATTGGCGGTAGATTAACAAGGCGGAAGTAATCATGGAGGGTACCGTGAAAGTTACAGAGGTGACAATATAGATGGACAAGGAACACGTGGCTGTGGCAATCAATCATATGATAGAGGGAAGAGATCATGTAGCAACAACTGGAAAAGAATAAAAAGGTGGAATTAGTCTACTACAAGACGGAAGATTAGTTAGTAGACATTTTTACGTAACGATTGTAGATGGACATTTTCCATAAACTTAAAGAGAAACTTGGGATGAACATATTCCATAAACTTAAAGAAAAACTTTAGATGAAAAAGCTCGATTTGAAGAAGAGTGTTTATATCAAACCAACTTTTAAAGTCCCAAAACATAGAGATAAGGTTCGCAATTCATAGGCAAAAACAAGGTGGCAAGAAATTAGTTTGCAAGGGGTTTACAAAGACAGAGTCGCATAAATCTAATCGAAAGATCCATAAAAAATAATAATGGATAAGTATGGCAACAAAGATTAGCTTGATAAGATAGTTTATTAAGCCCATATATACTAGTTTAGACGTGTATTGTGTGTATAAGTGAGTAAGAAAAGTGTTAAGTGTGAGTGAGATATAAAAAGAAGTGTGCGTGTGTATGAGTGAAAGAAAATAGTGCTAGTGAGTTGGTATATATAACTAACGGCAGATAATATATTTTGTGAGAGGAAAATATATTTGTATTTTGTTATTCGTTTTTAGTGAGTGACAATTATTTCTGCTTTGTGTTCTGCCAACAGTTGGATTATCGAACATGCCTTAAATTTGCTAGAATCAGTCGACAGTTGAAGCAAACAAGATTTCGAAGAAATTTAAATATTATTTTCTATTTTATTTTGAGTTTTTATTGCTACTTTTTTTAAAAAAATAGCAATCATGAAGCTATTTTTTAAAAAAGAAATTGTTATAACATGATGCATAAATTCAGCACTAATAATTTAATAAAATGCAGCGTATGCACTATGCAGTAATAAAAAGATACAGTTTTCAGATGCTTCAAAACTTTAGACTAACAACCACTCAAAAAATTTTAAAAACATGGATGTAAGCATATATAGGTTCATACTGATAAACAAAATATCTGAGCACATTATATTAATTACTTGATTCAACCTATTAGGTAAGTTAATAAAAATCAGTTTTTTTAGCAAAGCTTTTGCATTCATTTCTATCTGTCTGTTAGCACCAATTAATTGTATTTATATGCCTGTCAATTTTAATTTCCGTCCTCTAGGTAGACAATAACAGTATCAAGGAGTCACCAACTTATGGGTGTACTTATTTAAGGGCAAGCACTGCAAATCACATCGGTAAAACCAGGGAATGAACAGTAAAATTCGGATGGCCATCGGCCCACAAGGGATCATATATGATATACCCTCATCACTGTAATTACCACGAGTAGAGCTACAATAATAATATAATTCACTCCCGAATTTGTCTCTGTTCGGAAAAAGTACTGCTCTCCTGAGGTTTCTTGCAAACAGTAATATCAGCGCTGATATATTAGTTAGCTTGAAAAGACAGACATGGATCCAACATGTCCCATACATCTCCACTTATTTTCTTATACTCAGAACTACATGGTCTTTTATGTTTTGGGTTGGAGTTTTTTGGTTGAATATTCAGTCTTGGCTTGGGATTTTAAGCTCAGGCTTAAATTTACGTGCAGTCCTGGTTTTTTCAAGTGGACCAGATGAAGAAAGAAAGGAAAGGAAGGGAGTTTGTAGGACAAAATGTCGGTGAATTTGATATCGAGTAAAGCAGAAATATAGTTCTGATTGATGTTTGTGTTTCATCTGCCTCTGCTCATTAATTTGTTTGACTTTTTCAGTACCACTAAAGGCTGATCCCAACCAACTAACTTTACGAAATTAAGTTACCAAGTTCAATTATGCATTAAGTCCCACTCCCTTTTCCCCATTTAACTAGACATGAAGTGATATATAGAGTAACTAATTAGCTGATGTTACTTGATATGAATAAGATGAACTACATCTAATAATATTCGTTTGCATATGTATATTATGCATGTATGTGCATGCATGAAAATGTAGAAGTATTTACTCATTAAGACAGATTTTTTTTTTTTTCTGATGCAAATTGGTTGTTCTGCAACTGTTGTTAGAGCTTGGCATGGCAGCCGCATAAGAAACACGTATATATGATAGTGGGAAAATAAAAGCAGCCAAGTCGACCCAATTCTTAAGGAGAAGTCAAAACTTCAAATAATTGACCTCTTTTTAACCTATGCTTGGACGTAGTCTCGTGTCTTAAATTGTAATGGAAAGAAATACTGCAGCGTGCCAATATTTTGAAATAATGCAATCTTATGTCACTTTCGTGTGGCTGGAAAGGTGAACCTTTTTCGAAATTGATCGTTCAAATGGTGACAATCCATAGCAGCTGATCTGGAAACACAAATGAAATTGGGAATTTCTCGAGTGATGTCCCGTAAGAGGTGTGTGCGTAGAGTTCAAACATCTGGACCACTTTAAAGTTGAAAATGGTAACATATTTGGTCCAGCACCTACTGCCTAAAAAGGGAAGAGCACTTAGAAGCTAAAGGGACTAACTACGATTACCTAGATCCGCCCTATATTTATGCAAATATCAAGATCAAAATATATGTTAAAACTTCCATAAGTTGCATTTCAAAGGTGAGGTCACTTGAATGTGGTGTATCTGTTACAGTAGTTGCATTTCAAAGTTCCTTACCATGTTTAAGGTAAAAGATAAACCTAGTAAGTTATCTTGTTTGGTTTTTCCCATTTTCAAAACCCATCTAGCTGGCAAAACTACAACGTTGATATCAACTACGGTCACAATCAAGGTTTCTAGATACCGCACTCATTGCTTTTATGTAAGGCGAGAAGATCAAGTAAGGCATAAGGCGAAAATTTTTCCATTCTCCATTATTAGCTCTTTCCATCTCTATCAACCATCAAGTTGCATTTGACTAATGGATTCAGAACATTCATTGCATCATGTTACCTCAACAACTCCACTACCTTGATAAAGTCTAACCTCAACCACACTTGAACTTGGCTATGCAACACAAAATTCAATTTCGTAATGTTTTGTGGCTGAATTATGACACTGCTATCAACCTACCATTAATTACTTCCAGGTTGTTTGCACGTTATCCGTGCATTATCATTAGCTGATGCTTTCTTCTGGGGAAAAAGAAAGTCTCAAAATAATGAACAACAATGGTAGTTGATGTAGCAGCAGGTGACAGGAATGTTAAATGCCTAAAGGGCTGGCTAATGGCTTGCTGTTTCTTCGAATATGTTATTCTCTGAAATGATGACTTCACGATGAAACGATAAACATATTGATTTACTAGGCTCCCACTATGCTAGCCTTGGCTGTCACATTGTTGGAAGATATGATGCTAGAGAATCTAAAACACATATTCCCATAAACATCCTGTTCCATCCCACACCAGCTTTGGGGAGAGCGTCTGCAAATCAATTCACTTCACGTAAAACATGGGCGAAACTGACATCACACAAATCAAATGATCCATGGCGTTGAAAATTTCCCAAAGCCTCCAAAGCCTGTCCTGTCGTCAGAGCAACGAGAAACCACTGTGAATGAGTCGGATCCAATATTCCGTCTTGGTAAACTACTGAAACGCAACTTTAACAGCGTGAGTTTCCGTCATATTAGAGTCAGCAGCACCGAATGGACCTGAAAATAACAGCATTTAGTTTATATATTGTTATTTTATATATTAAAGTATCAAAGCAAAGAATTACCTATTCTAGCAGGTTTAACCCTTGTTCTCCACTTAGCTAACTCTTGCTTCTGCTAACGTATCATCATCTATCTACTATTCACCCAATACTTCAGGGTTTACTACCGTCATTGTTTTTCATTTTTCCTCCTACCAAATTACCCTCTACATACAAATAATAAATAAAAAATTACTTGTAAACATATATTCATCATATTTTGGACTTGAGAACCTTTAATTTGGGTTTCAATTGATGTTATCAAAAACAAAATATGTATTCTTAATTTTTGGCATTTAATGGGATAAACTGCGTTAGAGACTCGAACTTCTGAACGTACTACATGATGTAGGCCACTAAGGTCGTCTATATTTTCCAAGGAAATTATCACCCATACTCAAACGATCTATTCCTTACTTGTTTAGTTGTTATTCCCTTTTCTCAAAAAATGTCAAAAGTTCTTGTTGGGATTTTTCTATTCAAGTGCATAACACAAAGAAATAACACAACAGATGGAATAAATTGCTTGCATTTATTCAACTTTTTCAGTCCAAAAATTACAATATATATGAAAATGCTTACAAGTTATCAACTAACCCTATCTAATATTTTAGGAAAAGTAAGCATAAAACTTGTACACAACCTGATTAGGTAAATCTGTACCAATCAGGGTCATTTCAATACTAACTCTGCTTATCTAACAAATAATCTTAAGTAAGCAGATTTAGACAAAATATCAACACATGTGAACTCTTCTTGCAACACATCTTGTGGTTCGCCAAATTCCATAACAGCTCGCACTTAGCTTGGCTTGCGTCTTGGATTGAGCTCGCATTTTTTTGTCGAGCTCGCAGTTTCAATTGAGCTCGCAAATGTAGAGCTCGTAGGCTTATTTGAGCTCGCATCATCTAATGTTGAGTTTGCCACTACATGAATGGCCACTTCACAACACTCCTCATTGGCCATAATGTTACGAACTCCAATATCATCTCTTAACCTCTCGAATCTCATTCTTCCAAGAGGTTTTGTGAGATATCAGCAAGTTAACATCTGAACTGCAATGAACCAGCTTAACTTCATTAAACTGCTCAACTTCTCTAACAAAATGATACTTTATCTTGAAGTGCTTTGTCTTTCCATGGAATACGGGGTCCTTTGCAATTGCAACAGCAGACTGATTGTCACAACATATCTACTTTGCCTCCACTTGCTTCAAATTTAATCAGACATTAACTTTCTTAGCCAAAATGCTTAGCTTACTGCTACAGCTACTGCGATGTACTCAACTTCAACAGTTGATTGTGCAACAGTCTCTTACTTCTTTGAGCTCCAATTGAATGCACTCAAACCCAAAGTGAAGAAGTACCCTAGAGTGCTCTTCATATCTTCAACAGAACTAGCCTAGTCATTGTCCATGAAGTCAATTAAATTCAGCCCATTCTCCTTCACATACTCAATTCCATAACTCAGGGTTCCTTTAATATACCTGGAACTCGCTTCGCAGCTTTGAAGTGAACCACATTGCAGCAATGCATAAATCTTGAAAAAAAACTAATAGCAAACATAATATCTGGCCTTGATGCTGTTAAATAAAGCAAAAATCCTGTAAGATTTCTATAAGTGCCTTCATCAACTTTTTCAAAGTCACATTGGCTTACGAGCTTTTCTCCTTAGGCAATAGGAGTGTTCGTTGGCTTGCAGTTTTCCATGCAAAACTTGTTCAAGATTTTTAAAGCAAAATTTTTTTGGCTGATGAAGATTCCTTGTTCAGATTGAAGCATTTCCAAATCAAGGAAATAGGTCATGCCTCCTAGATCAGACATCTCAAATTCAGCTCGCATTTGCTTCTTGAACTTTATCAACTACCTTTTATAACCCTTAGTTACTAGTAAGTCATCAACATACAAGGACACTATCAGTGAAGTCTCCCTTCTTTCTTTCTTGACATACAAGGTGGGTTCGCTAATGCTCTTTTCAAATCCTAAGCTCACCAGGTGCATATCAATTCTTTCATACCAGGCTCGCGGAGCCTATTTGAGGCCATATAAAGCCTTCTTCAATTTGCATACTTTGTGCTCTTCACCATCAGCTACAAAACCTTATGGTTGTTTAACATATATTTCTTCCTTCAGAGTACCATTGAGGAACGCAGACTTTATATCAAGTTGATATAAATTCCACCCTTTTTGAGCTGTCATAGTTAGTAACAACTTAATGGTTTCCAATCTAGCTACTGGTACGAAGGTTTCAGCATAGTCTACCCCATATTGTTGAATATAAACCTTTGCGATCGGCCTAGCTTTGAGTCTGTTTACTGAATCATCAACATTTAACTTGGTTCTATAAACCCATTTTACTCAAATAACCTTCTTGTGAACTAGTCTATCAACCAACTCCAAAGTCTTATTTTTTTTAATCATGGCTAGCACAGCTTCCACAACCTCTTTTCAGCCATTTTCTCTTAATGCCTCTTAATAGTCCGTAGGCTCCAGCACAGTAACATCACAACTTTCATAAATCTCAAATATAGGCCTGGTGTCTCTAGCTGGCAAATCATTGACACTATCACCATCTTGGTGTTGAGCTTCATCAGTTTACACATTTAGCTTAATTTGACTCTGTTCAACCATTTCTGCTTTTGTAGCTTCCCAATTCCACAAGGCTTCTTCACTGAACTTGACATCTCTGCTCTCAAAAACTTTATTTGTGAATGGACCAAAAATCTTGTACCATTTCTTGCTTCTACTATACCCAACAAAGATACTAGATTGTACTTTTCTTTCCAACTTATTTCTCTTAACAGTAGGAATGAGTGCATAACGCAAACAACCAAATATCTTCAAGTGTGACACTGATTGCTTAAATCCAAGCCATCCTTCAAAGGGTGTCTTACCTTTCACAGCTTTTATTGGTAATCGATTAAGCAAATAAATAGAAGCGCTCGCAGCTTTAGCCTATAACTTGTTTGGTAGTTTCTTTTCAAACAAAAAAATCTCGTCATATCCATCACAGTTCTATTCTTTCTTTTACATACACCATTTTGCTGAGGAGTGTATGTGTTTGTCAACTGATGCCCAATCTCAACATATTCACAAAACTTTTGAAACTTTTCAGAAGTGTACTTAGTCTCATTATTAGACTTGAGTATTCTCAATTTGCAACAAGCTTGATTCTCAATAGCAACTTTAAACTTCTAGAAGATCTAAGTAACTTCAGACTGAGCCTTCAAAAAATACACCCAATAGTATCTAGTGTAATCATCAATAAACAAAATGAAGTACTTGCTATTACTGAGTCAAGCAATCTTCATTGGCCAACATACATTAGTATGAACCAGATGTAGCTTCTTAGTAGCTCGCCAAGCCTTGTTCGCAGGAAATGGAAACCTTGCTTGCTTCTCATACTGACAGACTTCGCAAAATTCATTTTACTCACTAACTTCAGACATGTTCTCAACCAAACCATGCTTATACAACATATCCAGTGACCTATAGTTGACGTGCCCTAATCTCTTGTGCCATTAGTCAGAATCATCAGTAGAATTAGAGTACGCTTATAAGGCAACTAAGTTCCAATTTAGAACAAAGCTCCTATCTTTCATCTCAACTGACATAAGCTCATAATCATGTGACTTAGATATAGTACACTTTCTGCTTTCAAAAATGACAGAATAGTTCCTTTCAATAAGCTGACCAACACTGAGTAGGTTTTGATCAATATATGGTATAAATAAAACATCAGTGATGACTTTTGTACCTGTGGGAGTGCTAACATGAACATCTCTCTTTCCCTTTGCTTTAATTATCTGGTCATTTCTAAATCTGATTCTCAAACTGAAGGACTTTTCAATTCTCTTGAACATGCTTTCATTTGAAACCATATGGTTTGTACGGCCATTGTCAATCAACCAGTTTTTCCTCGTTTGGTTGTTGACTGCAAAAGATGAGGTAATGAATGTGAGCTCCTCTTGAACTTGATTTTCATTAGCAGCTTGAGCTTGATTGGTGTGTTGTTGCTGCTGCTCTCTGTTTTTACAAACTTTTTTAATATGACCAAATTGTTTGCAGTTTCTACACTGCACACCAAGTCTAAACCAGTAAAATTTTTCTGAGTGACCTGTCTTTTTGCAATGATTGCATGATGGATACTTTTTCTTCTCACCATATTTTTTTTGTCTTTCTTTTCTTTCATTCTTCTTTCCTTTGTTGCTTAAAGAACATGGACTATCCTTATTTCTTGCTTGGAAAGCACCTTCAGCGTGCCCCTCTTCTATGCTTACTCTTCTTTGTTCCTATGTATACAGAGCATTTATAAGCTCTGATAGAGAGATTGTTGTTAAGTCTCTCGAGTCCTCCAAGGATGAAATCTTTGACTCATACTTCTTAGGCAAAGTTGTGATGGCTTTCTCAACAACCCTCCTATCATTGATGTAACAGCCTATTTTTTAGTAGTGTCAAAAATAGTGGTTTCGGGACCACCAAATTCGACGAGTAAGTTTGTAAATATTATTATTTAATATTTATGAGTCAAATATGGTTATTAAAAGGTTTTTTATTGATAATTTATGTTTTATAAATGATTTATTAAGTTCAAGTGGTAAGACCCTAAAGTCAAGTGATTTTAAAAAATGAGGTATCGGGACCTCATTTCTATAAATCGAGTCGTAAATATTTTATAAATATTTACGAAGTGCCATTAAGGTTTTATTAAAGTTTTGTTAAGAAATTTTAACGTTTCGATAGTTAATTAATTAAAAAGGACTAAATCGTAAAAGATGTAAAATTTGATCACTATTTGATTTGAGTGATTAAATAGCTTATTGAATAAAAGAAAAGGGACTTAAATGGTAATTAAACCATTCAAGGAGTTAGTGGACAATTATAGGCTTGAATTTGATGTTTATTTTAATTATTAACCCAGGTTAAAATGGTAATTTGATAAATTAAATTATATTAAAAACAAAAAAATTAGGCTATCATCTTTTTTTTCATGAATTTTGTCAAAATTGAAGAATGAAGAAGCCATGGATGATAGCTTAAGCATTCAGCCAAAGTCCTCCTTTGCCTGTAAGCTAAATTTGGGTTTATTTCTTTTAATTTTTATGTTTTTGATATCGTTGCAACTAGGTCCAGCTAGACCGTACCTTCGATTTTGAAACTGTTAAAGATATTTAATGTTTCCATTGATGAATCTCTATGATTTTAGTTATTAAATGATGAATTTGAAATGTTGGTTGATATTTAAAAGTACTTTGTTAAGTAATTTTGATGAATTTTTCTATTAGGGACTAAATTGTTGAAATAATAAAAATACAAGTAGTTGTGAAATTATTTCAAAAATGGGTTGTTTTTCATGCCATGAATATTCGGCTAGTGGGAAATTGCAATAAAAATTAATGCTTAGGGACTAAATTGAATAAAAGTAAAATTTTAGGGACAATTTTGTAAAAATATCAAAAATGACTAAATTGTATAAAATATATTGTTTTACTGTCTAAATTAATAAATTGAATGAAATTATTAATTTAGATCAAGATCGAATGAAAAATCGAGGAGAATGGAAAATAACCAAATAGCCCCTATACTTTGACATTTTTGTGATTTGGCCAAGTAAGTTCATACGGTTTAAAAATTTAATATCTATATGAATTGTTGAATTGTATAAGATGATACAATAATTATTTATTCAATTGATGATAATGAATGATTATTTGAGAAATATTATTAAAAATTGATGTTCGGATTGGATTGAACACGGGATAGAGTACAGTCGTGATTTGGTGTGTTACGGGGGATTGGAGTGGAGATGGCTATAGAGTGATGTA
>JABEZY010264442.1:0-10468 GCA_013467495.1 Gossypium gossypioides
AATTTAACTCGATTCAATTCGACTCGACTCAAATTTTAT
Organism: Gossypium gossypioides; assembly: GCA_013467495.1. Lineage (NCBI taxonomy): Eukaryota > Viridiplantae > Streptophyta > Magnoliopsida > Malvales > Malvaceae > Gossypium > Gossypium gossypioides. The sequence continues at coordinate 40 of JABEZY010264442.1, forward strand.
TTCACTTGACTTGATTCGAAAATTTTTTTAAATTAAATTAAAATAATAAAATCAAATTCATTAACTCGATTAACTCGAAAATTTTTCACTCTCTCACCCCCACAGTATGACACAAGTCGGTCAACAAAAATTATGCTTCCAAAACGCATCGTTAAGCTTTTAGAAGTAAAAAGGCAGTAAAAAAGGTATGCTTTACAAACGTAACCTTCAAGATACATAAAACCAAGACATGTTATATAGATACATGCATCTTATATAGAAAACGTGACCTTTCAAGGGATATGTTTATATCATCATGCATGTTTCACAAATCAACCTTCTCAATATAAACACTTCACTAGTTCAACTTTTGCTATACCAGAAAACAAGCTTTTCACCTTGAAAAACATGCATCGTTCAGCAGATTATAGTAAGCTTAATCCCCGCATGAATTGCTGTAATTGTAGCAAGAAAAGTAAGTGCACGAGAAAGTGTTTTCCGGTGCCTTTGACTAAACCACAGGTGAAACGTATACTTGAGAGCTTTGACAGAAATGGAGATGGTCGACTTAGCAAGCAAGAACTTAAGAGTGCCTTGTATTACATGGGATCGCATGTCCCCAGCTGGCGAGCTGCCCAAGCGCTTAACCCTGCTGACGGGAATGACGATGGGTACATAAGCGAAGGCGAGATGGATGATCTTGTTGAATACGTTTGGCAATGTGGTTACACCGTTTCCTAACTAATTAATCTCATGATAACCATTGGGGCTTGGGATTTGGCAACTGGCGAGAGAAAAGCATTTTAGCTCTCCCTACCAAGTTCCTTTTTTTTTGTTTTTAAACTACTATAGTAATTTCTGTATTTCAGGGAGAAATCCCAAGAATTTTGGGCATCTATTACTTTTTGCCTTCATAAGTGGTAGAAAAAATATGTGTGAATTGTTCGGTATCATAGGTTTTTCTTTTAACTTATGTACTAGTTTTCTATCTCTCACACTTTTTTACTTCTCTTTTTTTATTACACAAACGTAGTCGTATTTATAGTTTTCTAAACCAACTTAGAAGGCTGGTGTAAAAAGCTTGTGAAGCATTCCAGCAAATCCATCCTTATCCAAATTATTGGTTTATCCTTATCATTAAGGAACTTTAAACAAGCTTCCATTTATTACGGATAATGCTTAAAAATCATGCCATATTCATACTTAGTCAACCTAGCCAACTTGAAAACAAAAATAAGGTTGTGACCTTGCTTGTTTTGTCAAGTTGCAGGCCAATTTGTATAGCAATTCTTGACTTTGAAAGTCAGTTTGACTTCAACATACTATGAATCATGGAGGAGTATCCAAATTTTGGATTCAATTTCGGTAAAATAAAGCAGAATAATAGGTGAAAATTAAAAATCTATAATATTTTACCGATTGAATTGTTGTTTGATTAATATTGATATTGTGATTAATTAAAAATATTAATATTATGATTAATTAAAAATATATGAATTCAAACTCATTAAAATTAAAACATGTTTATTCTTTTATTTTAAAAGTTAAAAGTTGAGAAAAGCTATTGATAATTATAGTCTTTGTGTAAAAAATACTCCACAATATTTGAACCCTTGCCAACCCTTGCCTCTCCGGCAATGGCATCAGCTGCTGGTCGTTAGCCTCCTCCTTTTTTCTCCTTCGTTGGTTTTCTCCTCTTACCCCTCCTCAGCATTTTCTTCATATTTTCTTGCTACTCACTCCTTGCTGGCCCTCCAACCATCTCGATTTCTTCCTCGCCCGTTCTCCCCCTTTTATCCTTCTTTTCTGCCACCGTGCCCCTTTTCTTTCTTCTTTCCCGTTTCCCTCCCCTCCCTTGGTCCTATCACCGGCGTCCACCCCCATCCATCGTTTTTTTTCCGTCATCCACCCTCTCCGACATTTGTGGCCTTTTTTTCATTCTTCCGGCAGTATTATGTGGGTGGCAATTGATGCACCTTCAGGTCTCCCTCTCCTCTTCGCTTGAGGGTATCGGCTCTAAAATTGCTCATTTTCTCCAGCCAGTACAAGCTCGCTTGCTCGCTCTCGAGTCCTTAATGACTCGTTTTGTCTACATCTAATTTAATAAGATTTGACATGATTAGGTTACTTAGATTTCGTCGGAAAAATCATGGTCATCGTCAATGGGATCAACGCAATAGTTAACGATTTCGCTCTGGTGGTTGGCATCATTGTTGTAGCTTGCTTTCCTGATATTGGTTATTTTTCTTTTTTGCTGTTGTAGTTGTTAGAGTTAGGTGTTTTCTTTGTATGGCTTGATTTCGATCAGAGATTCATACCAATTCTATGATACGTTTAACTTAAGACTTATTTTTTTTTATTATATATATTGGATTGATTTTAGTTTCCTTGTACAATCTTAAATATCAATGAACATTGTTGAACAAAGAAAAGGAAAAATTAGATTGGATCCGAAGATTAGATGAAATTTTATTTCTTTTATCTCATATTGTGACACCTCAAATCAAACTTAATCGTCGGATCTAGGTATAGAGCGTATAAGTCAAAATCATTGAAATAACTATACCATTTAAAAATCAACTTTCCAGTTTGGCGATTACCCACTTACCAGAGTAGTGTCTCGATATTGTAAAAATATATGGTGGATTTAAACCAAATTTAGAATAGTGTTAGGTCACTTTAAACATGGAATGCGAGTAAATAGCTTTTAGCAGAAGCTTTATAAATTTTCACAAGTTCTAAATAAATTTTTCCTGTTGAGTTATCACTCGAATAGCAATTTAAAAACTCATTTTAATTCGGTATTGCCATAAACCATGTTTAACCATAAGCTAGCAAGGCTATAAATAAACATTCATTAAATCAAAATATCGTTTCTCAAAATATAGGTTAATGACTTTCAAATGGTGGCATCTAACAATCATCCTAACACCTCCAACAAATACATGCCACATCAAGATAAGAGAAGGCTCACAAAGGGCCGCTAATCTGGCTATTTCCCTACTACTACCACGTCCAACCTATGACATGAAATAAAATAGAAGAAATGGGTAAGTTCATAAGAACTTAGTGATTTCCCGGGAAATAAATATCAGAATAAGGACTATTAGACATTAAGAGATTAGGCTTACACTAATAAACTAGAATGCCATATCTAGCGGATACAACTCTCTCTGATCCGAAAGACTCAGCCTACTGGAAGACATTATCTATTTTGGAAACTCGCATATGACGGACACATGCACAACTTCTGTGCGTGTACGCCACTTTCGCGGACTACCCTTATATGGCTATCAGACATATTGTTTACATTTCATGCAATATGCACTCTTTATTTTACACACATGCACCATTTTTCCCACATACTTACTTCTTTGTGCTATCTTTAAATCCTAGTCCTGAAAAACTATTTTTCCTATATCTTCATACCACTCATCAGAGCTATTTATCAGTCATAACATCTGTACCCCTAGTATTCCTCTTTATATCGAACATACACGTGTTCCCCTGCAAGGCCGAGTTTTCACCAATCACAGTTTGCACTAGAGTGCTATGCTATAGGCAAAACATAATATCCTATGTCTTCTTTTCATCATCATACGCAACTTCCCTCCCTTGCCTCCTTACATCAGTCTGGATACAAAGCTTGTGTACCAATGAAAGAGTATTTATACCATGTATATACTAGACTTTTGGGTCTGTTTAACCATTTGTACCCTTGTATGCATCGACCCTTATACCATCTCCTTAGACACGAGTATCAAGACCAAATGTTAAAGTCACTTACTTGGTTGTACAATGATAAAGGTTAAAAGAAATAACGTAGATAATAGACTCAAGGTTTGAAAGAACTCACCAAAAATATTTACTTAGAGCTTTTCTACTCTATAGGTTCCTCCCCTTTGGCATTAGGACCTTCTCTCATTTCTTTGGCTAAAACAATAAAACATCTTCTTTAAACATAAAAAAGAACCAAAACTTTATAAAATAATATGAATTTGTAGACATGCAAAAATAATTTCTAGATGGAAGTTTCCTTCCCATCTAGTAACCAAATGAAAGCCTTGTTGAACTGCTCTTACAACAACTTCTCTCTTCTTGGTAAAATTTAGAGGAAGGTTTAAGAGTTTACCAGCAGACAACTTAGGATAGAACCTCCTATAAGCTCAACAAAAAACACCTAATTTAACGAAGAATAATACTTTTGGTTTTCTTCAATGATAACAAAGACTAGCAAAGAAGATGAAATAGAAATCTCTTCTCCACTACCAGGCTATCCTATTTATAGCCATCTCTAACCCAAATCTGACTCAGGGTTAACTCTAATTAGTAATCATTCTCTCATGCCTAAACTTACTAATCAAATCCTACGAGCTCTCCAAGTGTTCGACTTACTGACACGTTACCTCTACAAGGATGTTTGACGACTTAATCATGTCCTTTCTAACCACTAAACTTACATCAGCAATGACACAAAAACATGGGTGGCGGTCTTACTAGCGGGAAAGTCCGCCTAAAAGGTTCTCTCCACAACAAAAAACTTGTCAATCAGTGTAATGGAACTCTATAGTATCGACGAAGTTCAACGAAGTACTTCGCTACGAAGCTACCAACCATTTCCCGTCTATGTCTCACAACTTAGGCGGTCTTCGCTAGCGTAGTCTCTCAAAAAATACCAGCTTGCCAAATGAGGGTGTGACAACTCCCCCACTTTTATAAAAATTTCATCCTCTCTTACCTATGAAGAGATGAGGATAGTATTCTCTCATTGTGCCTTTTCTCTCCCATTGACCGTCTATAACGTGTTATTGTTTATAGTAAACATATCACACAAAAAATATAAGAAATTAAATCGGTGGTTTCGTAAGTATATGTGTCAAATTTTAATATAATATATGTGTACAACGTAACACAGTAAGTATTCTGAGCACCGTACCAAAGGGAGGATCGAATGAATCTATACAAAATCTCTTTACAATAAAAAGTTTAAATAGTAATAATTAAATCCTATATTGCGACAAATCATAAAAAGAATTAATAATAAAAAATTAAATAACTAAAATAAATGAACAGTAAAATTAACAAACAACTAAACAAATAAAATAAATTAGGAAGACTAATTCGTTTCAGGGTTTGTAACTAACTTTAGATTAGGGTTTTAGGGTGGATTAACTATCAATTAACCAATTATTACCTCCTATCCTCTAGTTGGCGAATCAATAGATTGATACTTTCTTACCTCTCGACCTCACTTTCTCAACCAGGATAAACTACGATTTACTCGACAAAATTTATCTCCCGACCTCGTTTACCCTATGATTACTTCCTAGGGTTGTCAAGCCTAGGGTTTAGAAATGCGTAGTTTAAATCAAGTAACGGATTTATCCACTTATGTTATTCAAATCCTTTGTTAATCACGTCCCCATCCACTCATTAATCTCCCGTAACGGATATATCCACTCATGTTATTCAAAACCTTACTCTTTATTGAAATAAACATGCCATTAACACAAATAAATCGTAAGAGAAAAGAGATTAGAATAATCTTGGAATTTATGTCAATTGGAAAATGGAGTACTAAATCTCTTGATTGGAATAACGAATGTCATCACTTGCAAAGAAAAAATAACTAAAATACTTCAAGAATATAAAATAACTCTTGGATCAAAACTGATTTCAACAGGAAAGAATGAAGTTGTTTATAATAAACATAAAGAAAACTTAATCTAATCCTACTCCTAAACTATTAGGGTTTTTGGATGTGTCTAAGACGACTTAGTTACATCAAAGCCCTAAGGTTTTATTTATAGGAGTGTTGGCAGCTCGAATTAGGTCTTCGACATGTCCTAGGTCTTCGTATAAAGTTAATTGTGTAGACGAAAATATCCTTGATATACTTGGGCATCACGTCGATCTATGTCGTGCCATACAAGGTCTATGGCGCGACACGACAAGCATTTTGTGGCTTTCTTAGTTCATGTCATGCTTTAGTGGCTCAAGAAGCTTGTGCATCATCCCTCCCTTGTTCCTACACTCAACTACACAAATTAGCACTACCTAAGGACCGTGTCAGCCTAATAGGTCACAACACTTACAAAATGAGTTTAAAATACTTATTTTTATTAACTTTTAATACTAAGTACTAAATATCGAAAATGTAATAATAAATATTAAAAGTTCTAGAAAACAAGCTGTTTAAGTGCGAAAATAACCCAAAATTATTACTACATTCAACGTTAGGTCAAATACCCCCTCACTTAAGTATTTGCTTTCCCTCAAGCAAACTAAACAAAAACAAAATAAAACCCGAAAATAAACTAAACTAAAAACAAGAAATAAACATGCAAGAAAAGAAAATGTACTTAAACTAGCTTGATACAAGAAATTAGACAGGAGTAAATTAACAAGGTAATGTAAATAAACATATAACTCTAGAATGATATACAATTGACTCGCAATTTCTAAAACTAGACAGGTTAGTTTAATAAATTACAAAGCAAATAAATAAAAGAATGTTAAGTATAAGTTTCCATCAAAACAAATATATAACTATACAATTATGTTTAAATGAATATAAGTGGTAAAAACATCAAAACTTGGCACAATTATCATCCACATAAAGCACTACCTAAGTCACATAGGACTTTTTGGCTTGTAACATTCTACAACTTAGGTTGGTTCAAAATTAAAAGAATAGTCTCGATAAAACAACTAAACACAAAAGTAGTTTGACATATTATATTGTTCCTGATACTTCTTCCAATTTCAAGTAATCTCACCATCTTATATCCACTTCCCTCACATTCCTTTTCTCCCCATTTACTAAGGCATCGCAGAGTATTCATGAGTACAATCAACGAAGCTCGTATTTTTTCTAAAACAAATGTGAACGAACATTTTTTCCAACTCACTTTTCTTTTAATTTTTTTCTTCGAGATTTTCTCGATTGATATTTTGCCTTTTTTTTCTACAAGCTCAAAAAAACTTAATACTCATTTTACCATACAATTCATTAGTTCACTCATTTTTTTTATTTTGAAACCCCCGTGATGTATCTACCTAATCCCTCAATATAAATGGTCGGAAGTCTAAATTCGTGCAAAGGCCAAGAAATTAAATGATCAAATAAATTATTTATCAGGCTTAAGATTTCATTTTTGGTTCGAAAAAATGGATTAAGACTCAAAATAGGTACTAGGGAAAATTGTTGCGAGATAGCTTTTTGGTTTGAGAAATTGTCTACCAAACAATGCCTTAGGTCGTCCTTATGTAATTTAATACATGAACTAAATTGACCAAGTTTATCAATTTCTACAACCTATAATTCAATTAAACATGCATGTTATTTATATATCTATTTATCATGTGGTATACTTAACATCTGAAAGCTATTCATAGTGTAATAAATTGAACTAAGTAGTTTAAAATTAGATGATTAAGAATAAATTATTATCAAACTAAATTTACAATTTATTCAAAAAATCATATTAACATGCTCCTAACCAATCACTTATATTTCTACAAGCTTAAGCACATAGAAAACATGCAAAATTAAAAACTTTAAAAACTACTAAAAACTAGAAAAACAAAACAAAACAACATAATATTTAAAAATTTTCTTAAGTCACCCCACACTTTATTTGGTACATTGTCCCTAATGTGCAATAAAAATATAAAGGAAAAAGGTTTTTTAATTGGCGTGATACGTGCAACACAATTGGTGGGACTACTCCTTTTGATTTTGGCTCGATTTTGTAGTGTCATTAAAAATATGGGGTTCTTACAAAGAAAAACTAAAACACACAAGTATATATACAATACTAAATCCTAACAAATTAAAAACTAAAACAAAAATTAAAAATCACCACAAATAAAAATTAAAATATAATGTCCAAATTAAAAATTTTAAATGTCAAGAATTAGTTGGAATCAGGTTCCGAATTCTTCATAATCGGTGCCTTTCCCCTTTCGTGCCGCACTGATGCTTTAGTACCATGCTTTCCCAAAGTCTGGGTTGGGTTGTGATGGCTTGTGTCATGGATCACCACACCCTTTGTCGATGAATGGTCTGGTCAAAATACTTGCTCATAATCTAGTGGCACGATTGGGGTCTCTCCCTTCTCCTTCTCTTCATCTTCTCCATCGTTGGTGGCCTCCTCGTTCGGTGGTGGGAACTGCTCAAACATGTCTGGGAGTGGTGGAGATGTTGGTCATCCATTCTGTTCCACAATGCGAATTAGAATGTCACACATATATTGTATCCATCGTGTCTACCAATCCAAGATAGGCATGTCTGCGAGTCTCGTCAGATACGACGTGTGAGCTCTTATGTTTAGTTCTTCCCTTCTCTTGATTTTGCTTCTGTTGGAGCTCAATGAATTGGTCGTACAGGTTGTCCCCAATCATGTTCCTCGTAGGTATCGTGAATGGCTTAATTGGGGACATGGGAACGTCGACTTGGTGGCATAGAGTAGTGGTCAAATGTGAGAAGTACATAATTTGCTTTCAGCTTCGTATGCACTTGAGCATTTCTTCGTAAATCCAATGACTAATGCAAATTTCATCTCACTATAAAATAGAATAAAGTATAGCCGTTCGATATGTGGTAACGTCAGAAGCATTATGAGTTAGGGCTAGGCGGGTGTAAAAGAATTGCATCCACATATTGGCCATCGAAAACATGATGGCCGTGTTGAATTTTAGGGGCACCTCGGTATTGGCATGGCGAGTCCACTCGCTACACCCCTCCATTAAATAGTCTATTATACCCTCCATATCAAAATTTCGAATATGAATAAATCTAAAGTCTCTAAATGGTCATGGGTATAATACGAGGCATCGTAATATCGACAAATCTCATGAGGTGCAATCGACACCTCTTCACCCTAACAATAATACGAGTGATCATCTCACCCTGTTGCTTGTGATTCTCCTTATCCTTCAAGGAGGCATAGAACTCATAAACAATGACATCAACCATCGGTTCAATCCAATTAGGTCTTCAGCACGTCTTAAACAAATTTGGATCGAAATTAATTCCAAGAGGAAAGAACAAAGTTGTTCAATCCAATTTAGTCAATGTATTAAATTACCTATGGATGACCTAAGGCATTGTTTGGTAGACAATTTCTCAAGCCAAAAAGCTATCCTGTAAATATTTTCCCTAGTACCTATTTTGAGACTTGATCTATTTTCTTGATGAACCAAAAATAAAACCTTAAGCCTAATAAATAATTTATTGGATCCTTTAGTTTCTTGGTCATTGCACAGATTTAGATGTTTGACCTTTGATATTGAGGGATTAAGTAGATACATCTGGGGGTTTCAAAAGAATAAAAATGAGTGAACTAAGGAATTGTATGGTATAGTGAGTATAAGATTTTTTGAGCTTGTGGAAAAATAAGGCAAAATGCCAATTGAGAAAATATCGAAGAAAAAAAATTAAAAGCAAAGTGAGTTGGAAAAAAAGGTACAGTCAACTTTGTTCAAAAACAATAAGAGCTCGGATGATTGTATTCATGAATACTATATGATACCTTAGAAAATGGAGAGAAAAGGAAGGTGAGGGAAGTAGATATAAGGTGGTGAGATTACTTGAAATTGGGGGAAGTATCGGGAATCGTATAATGTGCCAAACTACTTTTATGTTTAGCCGTTTTATCGAGCCTATTCCTTGAAATTCAAACCAACTTATGTGACTTAGGTAGTGCTTTATGTGGATGATAATTGTGCCAAGTTTTGATTTTTTTCCCAAATATATTCATTTGACAATAATTGTATATGTATATATCTGTTTTGATTGAAACCTATACTTAAAATTGTTTTACTTGTTTGCTTTGTAATTTATTGATCTAACCCGTCTAATTTTAGAAATTGAGAGTCAATTGTATATCATGCTAGAGTTATATGTTTATTTACATTACCTTATTAATATAATCCTATCCAATTTCTTGTACAAAGCTAGCTCAAGTACATTTTCTTTTCTTGCATGTTTATTTCTTGTTTTCAATTTAGTTTATTTTTGGGGTTTATTTTGATTTTGTTTAGTTTGCTTGAGGGAAAGTAAATGTTGGGAAATGTGCCCATATTGTAGTAAACATGTAACTGTTTTCTTTTTATTTGAATGATAAATAAATAAATAAAGTTAATTTCACAATTCACTATTATGTCTTTTGTATTTTCTGTCTTTTATATTTTGCACGCATAGTGAAATTGTGACAAGCAAATATTAGCTCATTGATTGTCTAAAGTTCAAACTAAAGACAAGTGGCATTGTAAAGAATGTTTACATTGTGGGAAAGACAACTTACTTCAGTAGATAATCTAAATGAGTCGTAATCTCGTAAAAGAATCAAAGTGAGCATTTGATTCAAATACTGATAAGGATTATTATGTCATCTACAATTCCAATTGGGGAGATGACTAGTCTTGGCTATTAGAGTAGTTGACT
>JABEZY010264574.1:0-16413 GCA_013467495.1 Gossypium gossypioides
ATATTTATTTTAATTTAATTTTATACCTTATAAAATTAAAAAAAAAACTTAAAATTTAATATTCCACTAGCTTTTTGAATTGTAATTGGATGATAATTTTCAATTAAATAAAATATAATTTCTCTGAATTTTTTATAAGTTCTTTTTTCTTAATTTTAATTTATTCTTAATGAAAATAAAAAAAATATCGAAAATGAAAAAAAAAATGGGGTTCATCCTACTAGAATAGCTTTGGCTTCTTTAAATCAATCTGATTTAAATTAATTTGATTTTAATTTTAATTGAAATCTAAAATAATCTTAATTTTAACCAGATTGTATTATGCTTTTTTTACTTAAAAAAAAGCGTGAAATAATTATTGTACCTTCTGTTAAATTTTTTATTTAATTTCATTGTTAAAAACCGGCGTGACTAGTGAAATATCTAAATAGTTATATTATGTATATCTTATAATGACGTACAAAGACAAGTTTTAAACTACAGAAATGAACAGAATTTTTATCGAAGGACCGTATGTTCTTTGATCTAAGATGCGAAGATAAATAAGTAAAAATGCAATCCAACTTTTAGTACAAGGGCTTGTATGGTATTTTTACCATTTCCAACTAATCAAGGAAGTTAACAACTTTGAAGTAGTTATTTTGGCCCCGCGAAAATAACAAGATCCCACTAAAAGCTCCTCTGCTTTTTCTTTTTCATGCTCTGCCATTTTCCCACCAAAATTCTCTCAACTTTGTCCATAACTCTGCTGAAACTCCTCAACCCAAAAAACCCCACCAAAACCCCACAATTTGGTTGCTACTCTTAACAGTTAAAAACTTAGAGCCGTCACCAAAGAATTCGGAATCTGTTTAAAGAATGAGAAGGACGATAACTCGGCTTGGGCCATGGCAGCCACACGAAGAGGGGTTGAACCAAATAATTCTCCTGTTGCTGCTGGATAATTTGCCGTTTTCTACGGTTATTAGGACTCAGATTCGGATGCAGCTTCTGCATTTCTCTTTGTTCGGTGATTTCAACAACTATCTTGCTTTTATCCTTTCAAGAGCTAAGGTTTACTTCATTTTTTTTTACTTTCCTTTTTTTGCTTACTAATTATTTTAATGGTATATTTTCTTTTTTCTTGGTTGGATTTTAGTGTGTTTTTGAGGAACTGGATTATCGGTATTGATTGGATTATATGTTTGTGGAGAATTATTCTTTTGTGGAAGTCTTTTTCATTGGATTGTGTTTCTTTAGAGAATACTTTAGTCGTGGAGTGACGAAGTTGATTGTATATTATTTTTGGGGTTAAACAAAGGTTTTAGTGGGAAATATTGGTCATGGCATTGCTTTTAATTAGGGATGTTTTATAAATCAGGTTGTTAGTTAGTGAATGGTAAGGCATATTGACTCCCAGAGTGAAAACTTGGGTTCAAACTTTGGAGATGATATTATTGGGAAGGGCAGCCATGTAACTTGAAAGGATAAATCTCTATGGACTATAAAATGGATATGGAAGATATATTGGTTCCACAAGAAAAAATGATATCCAGTGTGCCCTGGTTTTACCCTGTGTTAGTTTTAAGTGCAAGAAATTACCTTTGGATGTGTAATAATATATGTTTGCCTTCATATGGTAAGAAAATTGTTTTAATTTCGGAAATTTATGCAGGATGTACCTGTAGAGATTCGAAAAGTTGCTGGTCTGCTGCTGAAAAATGGGCTAATGGCTGTATACAATTTGATAGAGCCTGAACACCAACAATATATAAAATTACAACTGTTATATGGTTTAGGAGAAGCAGATCAACACATTAGGTCAACTTGTGGGACGACTATATCAAATGTTGTTCAACAAGGGGGAATTTTGGGATGGCCTGAACTGTTTCATACTCTTCTACATTTCCTTAACAGTGGTGATCCAAATAGAAATGGAGGTGCTATGGATGCATTGTCAAAGGTATGAAATGAGTAATTTTCTAATTTCTACCATCATTGAATAGAAATCAACCATAAATCATAGATGTTAACTTTGTACTAATTTAGTTACATTTAACGCATCAACCATTCCTTTGTAAAACAGATCTCTGAGAATACACCCGAATTGTTGGATTCTGATGACGCTTGGTCAGGTCAAAGGCCCATCAACATATTCCTTCTTGAATTGTTTGAGGTGAAATGCATTTTCTTGTGTTAAAATTCCTTCATGCATATGTAAATTTGCTAACTATGTTTTTCTTCTTCTTCTTTCCCTATGAGCAGTTTTTTCATTCGCCACATGCTAATTTGAGAAAGCTTTCATTGCGTTTTGTAAACAAATACATTATCTCTATGCCTTCTGTAAGTTGCAAGTTTATATTCTTAATTTTAATGGATGTCATTTTGATACTTTTGGGCTATACTTCATGTTATACATTATTTTCTTCCAGGGACTATACACATCCAAGAATAAATACCTTGATGGTTTGTTTCTCCTTGCCAATGAGCCAGATGCAGCAGTGCGGAAATTGGTTAATAGTTTCTCTTTTTCTATTGTTTTCTTATTTGTAGTTATGATTTAGTCTCTGGCATGGAATACTCAATTGTTTAATAAAATTTTCCTAACCTTCCTTATCATTTACTGTTGATGCAACTATATAGAAGTTTGATATACTCTCTGGACACTGTAAATATATTTATCATGTAACTCGCATACTAAGAGAAGAATTGTTTCTATCTCCTCAAAATTTCTTTTATATAGTATTTTCAAAATTTTAGTATTGTAAACTAGTGATGAATTGTAGAAAGCTATCATATTTGTTCCAAACTTGTGCATGTTCAGCTCAATGCTTTTTTTTCCCGGGCCAAATGAACAGGTTTGTACTGCATTGCTTCAGCTAGTTGAATTCCATCCATCTGTTCTAGAGGTGGGTATCAGATATGTTGTCACTTTTTCTTTAGTTTCTTTGTCATGCTCTTATTGCCTATTTAGGCCTTCTCAAAAGTCAAAACCACATTTTTTTCTTCCCTGATGCGACTTTCACTATTTCACAGCCCCGTTTGAAGGATGTAATTGAATGTATGTTACAACTCAATAAGGACAACAATGATGTAGTGGCACTTGAAGCATGTGGATTTTGGTAACTTTCTTTCTGTGGTTTTCTAAAGCCATTGTTTTGATAACTTATGCAGAATGACAAGCTTCAAACAAACTGTTTTGGACAAAATGCAATGTCTTGATTTCTTATATGTATATGTATATGTATATGTATATGTATATGTATATGTATATGTATATGTATATGTATATGTATATGTATATGTGCCTTCAACTCTACGTGTTATTATGTAGATTCATTTTCTTGCATCTAAGCATGGAGAGGGCCATGCATTTAACTTTACTACCACTTTATGATTCATTGTAGATCATGATTGGCAGGTCTAAATATTGGGATGCACAGATACCATCTGAGAATTTGAGAGAATATTTGCCACTTTTAACTCTAGTATGCAATTTCGACCATTTTAATTTTTCATTTTTAGCAGAGCCAGTTACAATATCTTTGTTATTAGTTTTTCACATATCCTTTTCTTTTTCTTTCTTTAAAGATTTTGTTGTCAAACATGGCTTACCCTAATGATGATGATTTACTTGCTGATGCTGAGGTTATTGATGCTAAGGTTATTTCTTGTCCCCTTCTGCTTTCATAATATCTGAATTGCCAACTTTAATTCATAATTTACTTGGAATTGATTCTATTTTGTAGGAAGACGAGTCTATTCCAGACAGATATCAGGTTAATATAATTTATTTTTGTTCCTAGTTTTCTGTACTATATTCTAGTCAGTATTCTATTTTGCTGAATTTGGGTTTTGATATATTCTCTCATAACATTTCTTCTTCAGGATCTGAAACCTCAACTTCCTTGTTCTGATGAAGTAAGTAACCTTTTCTTTTTCTGTGTACGTCAATCAGAATCAACTAACATAGGGAAGCTCTATGTTTTTCTTAGTTTTGGAAAGATCTGTTTTTTTAGTGGAATTTTTTTCCTAAATGATCATTTTGGTACAGGATGATGACACTTGTACCATCTGTAACTTACGGAAATGCAGTGCCTCAGCTCTTGATGTTCTATCAAATGTGTTTGGAGCTAAAATTCTTCTTACATTCATGCCTATTATCGAGGTAACTTACCTGTTGGACGATGTCAAATTTGGATCAAGATAATTGTATCTGTTTTGTTGTTGGATCGATATGTATTTTGCATTATGAGTTCATCTTAGCTAAAATATGTCAACTTTGATTGTTTCCTCTGTGAACTTGAATCGTTTGCTATAAAATATATATGCTATTTTGGATCATAAAGGTTATTTCTGTTTATGCCAAATTTTTTATTCCCCATGTTCATAAACTTAATGAAAGAAAATATAGATCTTAAAAGTCAGTTGAATTTTAATGACTTATAATAGGAGTTAGATAAAAAAAGTTATTCGGATTTTTGCAGGCAAACTTATCTGCTACTGGTGATGAAGCCTGGAGGTACAAGGAAGCTGCTGTTTTGGCTCTTGGTGTAATCGCTCGAGGTTGCATCAATGGTCTTTATCCTCGTTTGTCTGAGGTAGTACTCCTTTAGTTTTTGAGACAGATTATGGAATGATGCATATAAAACATTCATCTGTTTTTGTTAAATCATGTTATGCTCCTAAATTGATCATTGTTGTTAAATATGTTTATGTATGCAGATTGTGGCATCTCTAATTCCCCTTTTAGATCATAAATTTACTCTCATAAGGAGTACTTCTTGTTGGACACTTTCTCAATTCAGCAAATACATTGTTCAGGTATGAATGAAAATTAGCCTCCCTTTAAATGCTGTGTGGTTGTCAATACCTTTTTCTAATTTAGTAATGAATGATTAATAACCCCTTTGACCAACAATATAGTTTATGTGTTTGCATCATATACCAATCAGTTGTTGTTCTTGGTACATACTGCCGATAAACTTCTTTTATCGGTTTCTTTGGCATTGGATTTTATGTTGAGAATTCTCATGTTTCATCCATTCAGGATAGTGGTAATAAAAAAGGCTATGAGCAATTTGACATGGTTCTTACGGCTCTCCTGCAAAGAATATCGGATACTAACAAGCTGGTACAAGGGGCTGCTTGTTCTGCTCTTGCAATACTTGAAGAGGTTGTAAACTTGCCGTATGACCAGTTACATTTTTGGGATTTAAATTCTTACAAGTTTCAACCTTTGCCTTATTCATTTACAGGAGGCTGCCGAAAAGTTGGCACCAAGGTTGAAAGAAATATTACAGCATCTTATGCATCCTTTGGGCGAGTATCAGGTTGTTTTTATGGCCTCTACATTGTAATAAGCTCTTTTAGTGTTGCAATTATGACTTACTAGACCTGGAGGTTGTCGGTTCTTACCTTTACTGTTATTTAGTATTCTGCTTCATTTTCATCACCGTATGAACTTTTTTTTTTATCATTTATGTAAAACCATTACAGAAACGGAACCTGAGAATTATTTGTGATGCTATCGGAACTCTAGTAGATGCTGTTGGAGAGGAATTGGATCAGGTATCAGCATGCTAAGGATAATAATATTTCTACACTTTTGTCTCTTCATTTTTTCGAATATTAGTTTATTGTACCTAAAATTTACCTGTCAAATGGGCCTGTTGGGTTGGTTTTGGATCAAGTCAATCTGGGTTTTAAAATTTTTGGGTTATTTCAGGTCTGAAACAGTTGGATTTTTCCTATCGGATATGGGTCATTTTGGGTTACTTCTTTGAGTCATTTTGGGTTTGGATCATTTTAGGTTCAGATTGGTTTGGATTTAGATGTGTTTGAATTGTGTTTTCGGATTTGGGTCAGAATTGACAGGTCTACCGAAAAGCCATTACACTTGTGTGGTGTGTTTGTTTGTTTTAATAAAGATGGTTCTCACCACTAATTGGTTTTATCATTTGCAGCCTGTTTATGTTGAAATTCTGATTCCACCACTCATTCAAAAGTGGCAAAATTTTTCAATTTTTGACAAAGATCTCGTAACACTTCTTGAGTGCTTCACATCCATCGTGCAGGTTACTGAATTGTTATTCTTTGACCTTTTTATTTATTTATGGAGGGGGAGATATGGTCATGTTCTGTTTTAACCTTGATGTAGTCATTTATGGACATGCTTTCTATACTATTGACTGAGTGAGGTGTGAATCTCAAAAAAGCCATGTCTGTTCTTTTCTAGTTGCATCTATTGATTAGTTTTATCTGCTCATTTAACATCTTAAACAGGTCTCCCATCAGTAAAAGTACCATGAAGGCTCCTATACTAGTAGTTGGATTGCATTTTGTCCCTTCTACTCAAAAAATGGGAAAATTAGATTAAAGAGCGAACTGGTCCTTCTATTAAAAATTTATCCATTCAATTCTACTGTTAAAAATTGGTCCTTGTACATCAGCATAAGGTACAAGTGGCACATCACGTGTCACTTTCTAGTTATTCCGTCAATCACGCCAGTTTTTAATAGTACAAATGAACAAAATTTTTAATAAAAACAACAAATTTGCCTTTTGATTTAACTTACAGTGGCTAATTTGCCCCTTTTATGAGTAGAGCGGTACTAGGGGCCTCCATGGTACTTTTGCTGTCTCCCTTTAGAATGTGGTTATTGGCTATAATGGATTATTGAAGTGCTCAGAAACAACTATCTCTTATTAATCTCAGAGCTAAGGCAGTCCACATTGCTTAATTTGTTTTAATCTGCTGAGCACTATATGTTTCTTAAATATTTTACTACTAGAATAAATCGATCCAGTTTCGTGCATTTCTGACTTTTATTCATTTCTATCCTCATATTAGTCGTTTGTTCTATATGTTTCGATAAGATGATGCTTGAACACAATTTTAGTAGAGTTACCTCGAGGATTAATGTTTTCTTAACTTTTCAGGCATTGCGTAGCATCGAATTCTCTCAGTTTACTGAACATTTATTCAGTAGGTGCATAACTATCATCGAGGCTCAACAACGGTTGGCCAAGGTTTTGATAGATTCAACTTTTAATTCTATAGTAATCAACAATTGATCTCTTCGATAAAGCAGTATAATGCTAACGATACTCTTCACTGCTTGATTTTTAATGCAATTTGCTTTCTATTTGCATGCTAATGTTGCTCCATCTACTATCGTTTTTATGACATACAAAGATACATAGTTCAGTTTTTTTGAAGACATTGATGGGAAATTTTTTGCAGGCTCATCCTTTTTCAGATAAGGACTTCATTACATGCTCGCTTGATTTTCTATCTGGACTAACAGGGTGCTTTAATAGTGGAATAGAGAGTTTGGTACTTGCTTTATCTTTTGCTCGAGAGATGTGATCCCTGAGCATTGCTTTTGGTCTCTATGGGATGTTTTTATTTAGTGTAAAATTCATATTATTAGAAACTTTCTTACACTATGTCATGATACCTATGTGATGACTTGTCCGTTTTGTTCCGGATATTGGTGCTGTGAACTGGCTATTCCCATTAATTATTAAATTTATGATTACATAAACATGTTCATAACATTTTGACCTGGCAAATTTTTCTATTATATGTAGGTTTTACAAAGCAATTTGAGGGACATGCTTCTGAAATGTTGCAGGGATGGTGCTCCTGATATTCGACAAAGTGCCTTTGGTCTTCTAGGGGACCTAGCAAGAGTAAGTCAAAAGTGAACTTAAAATTTCACCTTCCCTCTTTCGCCAATAAGAGGGATTCCGGGGACATGAAGCTTGTAACATAAATAAGCCTCGAGCATCGGCGCTGGTGATACACTTGAAACTTCTTATTGTATTCTTATGGTGTTTGAGTAATTTACTTTAACTTTATTCGAATGTTGACCTTGATTAGGTTTGTCCTATTCATTTGCATCCTCGTGTACCTGAGTTCCTTTATCTAGCGGTGAAGCAATTGGTACGGATTTTGGTATTCCAGATCTCAGTTTGCCATGTTTATTTTATTACGTGGTATATGTCCATGCAGAAGCTTCCCAAGTTAGAGAAAACCATTTCAGTAGCAAACAATGCATGTTGGGCTATCGGAGAGCTAGCCGTTCAGGTATATGAGCTCTTCATTCTGCATTTTGATGAAATAGAATAGTTATACCATTTTATTCATTTGTGAATTTCAGGTTCCTCAAGAAATTTCTCCGTTTGTCACAAGAGTGATCTCGTGTTTGATTCCAATCCTTCATCAATCAGAGGTTATTCCATTTTCGTTGGCATGAATGCCCCTATAAGCATAACAATGTGTTAGTACACATTACTTCCTGTAAAAGTCATTTTGATGCCGTAAACTCATCTGTGTATGTACGGCAGGGGGTGGTGAAGTCAATGGTTGAAAATAGTGCCATTACTCTAGGGAGGCTTGCATTTGTCTGTCCAGATCTTGTGTCGCCACACATGGAGAAGTGCATGCAATCGTGGTGCATTTCTTTATCTACGTAAGTATAATTTATAGTTAACCCGCCAGTATCGTCAGGTGCATTTTCTTTCTCTGTACTCATCTAACAAACAATTTGTGGCAGTACACGTGACGGTATAGAGAAAGAAGATGCCTTCAAAGGTCTTTGTGCAATGGTATGCATCTGTTTTTGTTATAATCTTTATTAACACTTAATCATTTATCTAATTTATGCTTTGGATGATACTACACCTTTCCAGGTCAAGGCAAATCCTTCAGTTGCTCAATGTTCACTTGTTTACGTATGCAAAGCTATTGCAAGCTGGAAAGTAAGGATGCTGTTATTTATTGTTTCCGAGGGTCGTATATGTTGAAGTTTGAGCTTACGACTTTCTTTTTCCGCAGAAAATATGGAGCACAGAACTGAATACAGAAGTTTGCAAGGTCATGCATGATTATCAACAGGTTAGGCACTAGAGCAGTTGTCCCTCACTGGTTTTTCATTTGTTGAACAATTACCTAAATGATTACAACTCGGAAGCATTTATTATTCTCACTGAGTCAGTCGATAAACGTTCTTGCAGATGCTTACTAACGAGGCATGGGACAAATTTATGTCCGATTTGGATCCACTCGTGAAGGCTAATATTGCGAAGTATCTAGTTTAAGATCTTCTTTGTGATACATGATTGTCATTGTTCACCAGTATCCATGGTTTCTTCAAAGATATCTTCTATCAGCATCAATACTGTTGTCTATTTCGCGCATCATCCATCAGAGCTGCGATCGATATAAGAAAATGTTGGTATGTGCCAATGATTCTTTTCCCAAGGCAAAGTATCCTTTCCTAAAAACTTAAAACAGCTGACTTTGTTCCCAATTGGGCATCTAGGAATGCAGCCCTCCAAAGCTTCAAGAGGGGTTTTTTTTTGGATGTTTTAGTTGAGTTTTGGTCTGTTATTTCCATAGATTTTTGTTCAAGTGCTTTAGATGTTGATGACTGAAAGCTTTTAGGTGTCACTTATGTAATCATTAAGGTTCTCAAAACATACTTTAGATGTGGATGACTGAATGCTTTTAGGTGTCACTTATGTAATCATTAAGGTTCTCAAAACATACTATAGTAGATTGAAGTAGCATAGATTTTTTGTGCATACGGCAGCAATGAGATTGGGGTTATAAAGGGATAATATAACTATTAGTCCCTGGAAATTTCATGAATTCATGCAAATTGTGTATCATTTGTTTTCTATATACGCGTTTTACCGTCAATAAAAATTGATTTTTTGAGGTTCATAGCTGCCCCTCCAAAGGATATTATTTTCAAAGTTTGAACTTATTTCAAAAAGAGAAACTACATTAAACAAGAAAGTGTATGCAAAACTCACACTACATCTATTACAAGATAATCATTCTTTGCCAGGTAACTAAACTAATTGTTACTGCCGGATCGAAGACAAATTTCTGGTGCAGTTCATCCTTTACCGAGAAAACTTGCTGTTCTTCCGCACATGAAACCTGAGGTACATATTATCCGAAAAAGGAACTCTAGATAATCCTATGCAACATTCAAGGAATACATATATATATATGCATATATATATACATCTAAGGTGTTCTTTTGAGGGTGTAGTTCAATTATGATGGGGTTTTCCTAAGCAACAAAGCTAAAATATAGCAGAGGATGGAGTCAACTGATGAAAGTGCAACAATGAGCCCGGCCACAAGAACAAGAGTTAAAATAGCAGTCTTCAGCTACAAAAAAAAAACCGATGATGAAAATGCGTAAGTTTGGGCATACAAATTTGTTATCTGAACAAAAAATTCTTCGACTTCCAAGTGCAACTTAGTTTTTCAATACTTACCGTGCTTACAAAGCTCGGCCATTCTATGTATTTCAGTTGACTAGGTTGCTCAACCAGAAACACAAACAAAGATCTTAAGCCCCTAAAAGCAGCAAGCACCAGTTACTCAACAAAGGCAACATATATATATGCGCGCGCATGCACACACACACACTTGTACATCGATGATAGAAGTACCATGACGGCCCCTAAACTAAGAGTCAGATTACATTTTGCCCCCTTTACTTAAAAAATGAGCATATTAGTCCCTGTATGTTTGATCAAAAAGCAAACTAATCCTTTCAGTTAAAATTTTCATCAATTTCTACTGCTAAAAAGTAACAGAATAAGTAGACAGTTACACATGGTGTGCCATGTGTATCTTATGCCTACGTACAAGAACCTATTTTTAGCAGTACAAATAGATGAAATTTTTAACAAAAGAACCAGTTTTTCCTTTAATCTAATGTACCGGGACTAATTTGCCCATTTTTTAAGTAGAGGGGGCAAAATGCGATCCGACTCTTAGTAAAAGGGCTTCTATGATACTTTTACTTATATCGATCGATTAACATGCTTATATCATCAAGCAGAAGCAGTATTATCTATCGCAAGCCTCTTAAAGTGCAAGATGCTACAAAAACAGGGTAAGGGAGGGAAGCTATAATAAGGAAAAAGAGAGCATTCTTCGGTGAATTACCATATGGTTTCTCTAACCAGACTTAGCCAGAAAGGTTCCTCGGGTAATTCATCATCGAAACTCAATTGATGACGGTTACTTCCTACAGACACGACATGCCTGCTCGTATGAGGCTTCCTAAGAGAACTTCCTCTACAAAGCTATAAGAATATAAAGAAGGATTCAAGAATTGAATAAGCAATACTGCCTAACATGGTGATCATATACAGGGATTTAAGACAATATAACAGATAAATATTACCTTTCCATAAAATGGTTGATTAGGATTATAACAATCAAATCTAGTTCTTTGGTACCTGTTAAGCTGAACAGATAGCTTATGATAACTAGGATAAAGCAAACCTACAAAAGTAGAACAGAAAGAAAAAAAATGAAAAGCACAATCCAAAGCATTATAAAATATTAAAAAGGTTAAATTCTACTATTAGCTCCTGTACTATGCAAAAATTGTGAATTTAGTCCTTGTATCTAATTTGATCATTTTTTGTCCTTGTATTTTTCGAATTTTGAATTTTTTAGTCCTAACTAAATGGTAATCATTAAGTTCATTAAGTTTTGCTATTTCTAAAATCTAATATGGCAAACATATTACCAAATGTATAATGACATGTTAGCTTGCTATTTTCACACGATACTAGAAAAAAACTTGTTAATTGGTTTGATGCTTGATGTTTGAGTCAAGATTGGAGTTTTAAAATGCCAACAGTATGGGGACTAAAACATGACCAAATTGGAGAGCATGGATTAAATTCATGGACTTTTGCAAAGTAGAAAACTAATAGAAGAATTTTAACAAACAAATTTAACTTGCTAATTAAAAAAGTATAGGGATTAAAAGTGACTAATTCGAAAGGTATAGGGACTGAAATTGATCAAACTAGAGTGCATGGATGAAATCCACAACTTAGCATACTATAAGGACTAATAGCAGAATTTAACCCCCAAAAAAACTTAGTGCAGAACTAAAACCTGAACAATTTGCTGGCAATCTAGAAGCAATCACCATTGCGCCAAAGTTGGTTGCTATTATAATCTTGCCTATCAAGCACGAAGTAGAAGAAACATACAGAAGATATTGTCATATATATTGCTATAAATTAACATAGAAATAACAAATACCCAGATAGCAAAACCATGTTAAATCCACTTCTATCATTTCAATTTCCCTTTCCACACGTGCTAATCGTTCTAGCAAAACTTTAAATTTAATGTAAACTCCCAAATGTAAATCTTTCACCCTACCTTTTTTTTTTGTGGTGCAAAGAAAAGAACCAGAAAAGAACAACAAAAGGAAAAAGAAACCTAGAAAGTGAAGCACACAGTGAATTAGATGGTACCGTTTGATTAGAGGAGAGGAAGATAAATGAAGCTCAGCTGTGGGTTGTCTTCAAAAACCCAGTCGCAAAGTGAGGTTTTAGCCATTAGAGATGATTTTTCCATAGTCAAATCCAAGATATAGCATATTCAGGGCATTGCATTAGGCCCATGAAATGAGCCCATACAACATCTTTGTCTAATCCGAAATGAAAGAAAATAAAACGATAAATTGCACCCAAGGTCATTAAACTACTTGTAAGTTTACGCTTTAGTCACTTTAACTTCAAAAAGTTACAAAAGGGTATTTAACTATTTGAAATTTTTCATTTAACTTCAACAAATTGCAAAATACATTATTAAATATTGAATTACTAACCTTGTAATTAAGCATTCCTGCAATTACTTTATAGTGTCCAAACGAACTCTAAGTATGTCAATTAGCAAGTTGAGTTACTTTTGCAATTATCTATTTTACGATTAAGTCTATTTTTTTATCCCTAAATTCAAAAATTATAAAAGTTTGATGATGTAGCCACATCATCACTTGAAAATTAAAAAAATTATATAAATTTTCAGGTCATGATGTGGTGCAATCTTAAAGTGTCACATTCAGTATTTTAATAACTGAACTAATGGTTGGACATGTCAAACCACCAATTCTCTATAAAACTAGTTCGATTGGGCTGAATGCTAAATCAATAATAATTAAATAAAAAAATTATTAAATCAATTCAACCTATTCAATTGTCATTTTTGTCCTGATTTTTTATTTTTCCATCAAGCAGTTTCTAAGTCAATTGACTCAACGCCTTTGTTTGGACCGTTATATCATTCAATTCTCTATCCGATCGTTCCAGTAACATTGGTCACATCATCAAATCTTGATAGAATTCAAGTTCAGGATCAAAAATAGATCTAATTGCCAAGTTAAAGAATCAAAGTAGATAAAAAAATATAAATAGCAAAATGAACCTAATTGTCAAGTTGAGGGACCTTAAATTATATTATCCCTTTTATTTAATCAACTCAACCCACCGGCCCAATCCGTTAAAGATAATACTCTTTATTTTCCCTCAAAAATCACTTCTAACAGAGACAACCAACAACCTTAAAAATTGCAGTTCCCTGAAACTTCCTCAAGATCAGTCACTGCACAAGCAAAAAAAATTCTTCTCTGCTTTTCTTTTTTCTTTTTATGTTAGATCAGTATTAAGTGTGTGTGTGTGTGTGTGTGTGTGTGTGTGTGTATTAAACATATGGAAAGACAGCCACTTAAACAAAAACCTCCATTGTTAAAAGCTTGACTTAAAAACTCCCCTGCAAATATAGAAATTAACGATTTACTTCGATTCAAAAAATCATTCCTTTTCTGATTCATGGATATACCCAGAATCGAAAAACCAAAAAAGAATCTCGATCATCCCTCAATAAACTCTCATTCACCGGCTTTTCTCTTACACAACAACGGTTTCAGTTCATGTTTAGACATTGAGATGATCGCCGTGAAATCAGTTTCTTACATCAGTTTGAAAGACTTGATGCCGGCGGCGTCATCTTCATCGCAGTCGTCTCCGCCACAGCAAGCGGCAGCAGCGGTTAGTTCTCCGATAAAGAGTAGTAATTCGAGCTGGAACGAAATACCCATCAAGAACCCGCTGGTGAAACAGGCTGCTTTGGCTTACTTGCAGCCTATGTCGAGCCAACCGCCGGCCGGAGAAAAGGGTTTGTTGGAGAAAATCAAAGACAAGTGTTGCGGTGAATGCGGGTGTGTTTCGTGGATATACGATGTCGTTTGGAGGAACATCAAGGAAGTGTTTTGGGGAATTAGAGAAGATTTTAATGGCGATTATTATGATGACGATGAAGACGATGATAAAGTTGACTGAAACTGAGATCGCACGGGTTCTTTTTTCCAGGCAGGTTGAGGTTTGACCGGTGGATATTGGTTTAATTTGTAAATAGAGAATTTCTTTTTTTCTTTCTTTTTTTGACTTTTTGCATGTGCAAGTGTAGTGGAAAAAAATAGAAGAAATTATTGAAAAATTCAATGTTCAAAGCTTCTTGAAGGAGAATCTGTAGGGGTTTTTAGTTAAGAACTTAGTCCCTAGTCCCTATTTTAATAAAAAATTGATTTTTGTATCTAGTTATTGCTAAACATATAAATTTGAATTGCTTAGTTGATTTTTGCTAATTCAATGCATACAAATTACTAAAATTTTCAGGCTTAGCGGTACCAAATTGGACTAATTTGATAAATTAAAGTGGAGGGATTATAGGGGCGGAGTTAGAAATTTTATTTGGGGAGAGATAAAATTATAAAATATTGGAGGGGTAAAGGTTTAAAATTTTTTGTGTTAAAATGCTTAAATTATATTATACATTTTTTGGAGGGTTTAAAATGCAGATTTTCCATTTATTCAAAAGTTGAAGGACTTAATTTGAATAATTTATATTATGGGAGGGGCTGAATGGATATTATTCCATTTAATCCAAGGGCCAAGACCCACCTTCGGCTTCGTCAGTTAAAACCCTTTATTGACACCTTAATAGATGCAATTCCTCCACTTTGTACCAAATTCATAAAGTATTTTAGTCTAATTCTTTGAATGGCAATAATTACAACATAAATCAGTAAACCCCTCAGCAAATGTTCAATATTTGGGTTTAGTCCTTGTTACTTAATTATTAAGTTTGGTGAATTCCATTATATATCTTGTTTTGCATTTTAAATTAATTATTTCTTGTTACATTTTATATCTTATTATTTAAGAAAGTGAGGGGAATAACATTATTTGCATTATGATATTTCAAACTACTATAACCGCTCCTTACCCACTATCTAAAATAAAAAATCCACCTTACCCCGCATCCACTTTTCAAACAAAAAAAATTCACTCCATTTGGAGCGGAGCAGTTTGGAATCTTTGGGATTGTTCGGGTTTTGTCATCACTAACCCCAATAGTGGCAAGCTTGAGCTTGAATTGAAATTCGAGACTCAATACTCGACTTGAGCTTGAACGAACATCAACTTCTAAGCTCAGCCACAACTAAAGACATAATCAAGCTACTCGAGTTTGATTAAACTTGTTTGTCAAATTTCATACTCAAACTAGAATTCGAGCTTAGTTAAGTTCATTTGTAATCAAACTCGAACTTGTTCACACTTAAGCTTTTTCTACATAATAAAGGTAAATTCTAATTTCACAATATAGAAATGTATTAAAATAAAAAGCTTGATTTGGATAGTGAACCATTTGAATTAAGAAATAAGGTGCTTGAATTCGATTCGTGCAATAGCTCAAGCCGCTCAAACTTGAGTTCGGCTCAATAATTATTCATAATTTCATTTCAAACTGAGTTAAATCACTATTTGGGATTTGAACTCGACAACAACTCCCACATTGGGGCCTAAACTATTTTTTTGTCCAAGTTAATCCTTGAACTTGGTAATGGTTCCCATGTTGAGGCTTGAACTAGACAAATGTTCGCACATTAGGGCTTAAACTATTTTTTGGTCCAAGTTAATCTCTGAATTTAACAACTGTTCTCACATTAGGACTTAAACTTAAAATTTCAAAAAAATATCAAAGACTAACTTGAACCGGAACTAGTTGCCAAATTTATGCTCAAAAAGTGAATTAAGTCTTCCAAATTTGTGGAGTATTTTAGAGTGGTTAAACTATGTTGGGGGAAGGAAGGGTTGGTGGTTAGGCAAGTTTTATTGTTTCAATTGTACATGTTAAAACTAATTACTAATTGATTAATGGTTAATCAATTAGATTTTAGTTGGTCGACAACCAATTCATCCCTTTGACTGTGACACCAATTTTTTCTCTAACATAAAATATTACATGGACCTTTCTACACTATTTGGTCATGGTCAAATTTGCTTCACGTGTGTTAACGTGGCTTGAAACAAAAAGAGAAAAAAAAAGTGATTAATTTGGATAGATATAGGAATCAAGTTAGGAATTTTTTTGGTCCAACTTAAATGGTATATTTTTACAATAGTAAAAATGTAATTCTATTATTTAATGTTTATATTTTTATAATTTTTAGAGAATTAAATCAATTTTTTTTATTTTTTAGGGTCAAAGTACAATTTTAACTATTATTAATTTAAAAATTTATA
>JABEZY010264596.1:0-12032 GCA_013467495.1 Gossypium gossypioides
GGCCACTTGATTGAGTGAGACTAGAAATGCATGGCCATGCTCAAATAAGCTGATATGAGATGTCATGCTCAAATGCATGGCCACACGACTTATTTTATTCAACTCAGTACCTAATTATAGTTTTGCTTTTATTTTAGGGGTATTTTACTGTAATAATGGCCTCTTTGGATTTTTACTTTTAAATTTGGGTTTTTGTTTTGTTTTGACTTACAACTGCTAGTAGTAGGGATAATCGAGTTTTCTAAACCAATCAAACGTTTTAACAAAATCACTTAAATACGCACAGTTTTAAGAAAAGCTTCTGCAATAAGTGATGTTTTGAAATTAATAACACTTTAAAAAGAGAATAACTTTGTGATAATGAACATAAGATAATGAATAACTTTGTAAATGAACAACACGTCCTAGAATTAACATAAGATATTGTAAAGAGGTTATATAGAAAAGAGATTTTTGACAACAACTCACTTTTTCGAAAAACATTACCATGTGACATCGCCAGATTTGGCCATAACGTCTAGGCTGGGTTTGGGGTGTTACAAATGTTCCTTCGAAAGATTGAATTGAAGTAGTTGAACGTAATGTCGGATAATATTTTGGTTTGGAATTTTATTTCCCAGTCCATGAGCTAAATCTGACAGGGTTGGGATTATTTTCGATGAAACCTTAACTATTTTTATGGATGCAATATATATCTAATTTAGTTTATTTTTTCATTTGATTGTTCTTATTTCTTAATTAAAGTGCAACGATCTCTAGACATAAAAGGTTGTTCGCATACTTATAAATTGATTCTAATTCCAAAAATGGTTGGATTGTTTGGATTAAAATTAAATAAAATGAGCAAGAATTCGATAGACACTTGTAGTTGACTCTAGACATAGAGTCACGATCATACAGAAGGAACCCATGTAAGATACTTAAAAATCCTATAGACACGGGCAAGGTAACTTGAGGTTTTGATCTCACGAGAAGCAGGCCATTTTAGAACTCTACTGTGCAGTGAAGTAGATACAATTTTGACAAGGCATTATTTACAATAAGGGTCGATTCTGGATAATCCCGACCTTTCGAATCAACATCACTCTATCATTATTCCTTATCGTAGTGTCTTTGTCACAGCATATTAGTTGCTTATTTCTTTGTTACATTCTATTCGGATAATCATTCTTATTATTGTCATTACATTCCTACTTTCCCTTTAGCATTTCCAATTACTCATCAATTCCATCTATCATGTACGTCATCATTCCTTTGGATTATCAATGCATACTTACCTTAGTTTACCATAGCATCTTATTCATCAGCCTTGCCATAGCATTAACCAAATTATAATAACTTGACCACTTTTGAGCCTCAATCCAATCCTCGTGGGAATGATATTCACTCATCACTTTATTACTTGAACCGACGTGTATACTTACATAAATCGCATATCATTTTAAACGCAATAACTATTGTCTATAGAATAAATATAACGCTCGAAATATAAGAATTAAGAACGGCAGTGTCCGCAAATGCACGGGTCAAATTGTAATATAGTTGTGTAACGAAATACCAAAAGTATTCCGAGGATCGTACCCCAGCAATGATAGAATAAATAATGAAAATACTTTTACATTAACAAGTCTAAGTAGTAGTAATTATTTCTTATATTATGATTAACCATAAAATAGATTAAGAGGAATAAAATAAATATACAACAAAAAGAAATAAATAACGAGAAATAAATAAACGAACTAAATCGTTAAATCAATCAGGAAGATTAACTCACTTTAGGGTTTTTAAATAACTTCAGATTAAGGCTTTAGAGTGGATTAGTAATCAATTAACTAATTATTACCTCTCGGCCTCTAATTAACTAACCGGTTGGTTGATATTTGTTTATCTTTCGATCTCACTTTCTCAACCATGATAAATTATGATTTACTCAATTCAACTTATCTTCCGACTTCGTCTGGCCTATGATAACTTATTAGGGTTGTCAAGCCTAACAGTTTAAGAACACATAATTTATACCAACTAATCCTCCTTGGGAAACCTTAAATCCTCTATTAACCACATCCCTATCCATTCGTTAATCTCCTCTAAAGCGATTTAGCCACTTATGTTATTCATAATCTCAACTTCAATTGAATAAACCATGTGAGAAACATGATCGATTCAGCGAAGAAAATAGATTTGAATAATTTTGGATTGAATATTGAATGGGAAACAGAATAGTAAACCTCTTGATTAGATTAAATAAATAAAACAAATGCAAAGGAAAATATAAATTAAATACTTTAATTAAATAAACAAGTTCTTGAATCAAAACTTATTCAAGAAGAAAAACAAGAAAGTTATGAAAAGACGGAAACAAAATAAACTACTTCTACTCTTACTCCTACTATAAGCGTTTTTGAAGGTGTCTAAGACGACTTGATTACATTCATCCCCTAATATCTTATTTATAGAGTTGTTGACAGCCCAAATTAGGTCTTTCACACATCCTATGTCTTCGTATAAGTTTGATTGTGCGAACAAAAATAACCCCGAAATACTTGGGCAGCATATCAGACTTGTGNCGCCACACCCCTTACATGGCGTGACACGACATGCAACTTCAGCCTAATGTCATTCTTTTGGTGCTTTGACGTCCTAGGAAGATTGTGCATCACTCGACATTTGCTTCCACGTCAATTGCTCTTTTATATCTCTATCCTACACACTCAATTGAACTAATTAGCACAACCTAAGACCCGTGTCAGCCTATTGGGTCACAACACCTACAAAATGTGTTAAAAACACTTATTTTTATTAACTTTCTATCTTAAAGCTTAATTACAAAAAATATAAAATAAATCCTAATTTACTTAGAAAACAAGCTCCTTAACTAAAGAATTGACCCGAATTGACTACTACATTTAACGACAGGTCAAATATCCTCACACTTAAGTCTTTGCTTGTCCTCAAGCAAACTAAACAAAACAAAAACAAAGATAAAATAATCTAAAACGAAAAACAAGAAATAAACATGCATAGAAGATAATTTTTACTTGAGCCAGCTTGATACACGAGATTGAATTGGAGCATCGACACTAGGGAGATTTGCCTAAACATATAACTCTAGCTAGAAATTTAAACAATTCAAAGTTATTTACACAGAAATAGGTTAGTTCAATAAATTACAAACTAAACAAGTTACAGAAAATAAAATATAGAGCTCCATCAAAATTTCTATACAAATATAATATTTATTTTTACAGATTATAGTCAGTTAGAATATTTTTACTAGATATATTTTTGTCCAAGTTTTGAACTCTAATGCAGTAATATTTCCCCAATAACTCTTATGATACTTTTTTTTGTGCCAATACTATCGAGATTTTTCTCAAGCACTTTTATAAGGGTTATACTAGTCATATTGCACTGTTTCAATAACCATAGGTTTTATCGAGTATTTTCTATTTAATTCAAACATCCTATATTTCTACATATATAATTACCTATTCATATCTACCTAAATCACTTGGTATATTTAATCTCATTTTCCTATTTATAAATTAATAAGTTGACCTAATTAATCTAAATATAAACAACCTAAATTATTTAATTTCGAGCTAAATTTACAATTTAAACAAACAATGTAACAACCTGTTTTTCGGTGGTGTCAGAAATAGTGGTTTTGAGACTACAAGTTCAACTAGTAAGTTCATATAATTAGTATTTAAATTATACCAGTCAATCATAATTTTTATAATGAATTTTGATTTGAGGATTTTAACTAATTGAATTAAAAGTAAGTATAAGTGGTTCAGTTCATAAGGCAAATGGTTATTGAAAACGAGGCATTAAGACCTCCTTTTTGTAATTTAAAGTCGTAAATATTTTTATTAAATATTTATAGAGTTGTATTATATGTGAATTGAAGTTTGGTCCGGTAATTTTGATGATTTATTGCTTAATTACGGTAAAAGAATTAATTTGTAAATGAGGTAAAAGTTAATTGCTATAGATTTAAAATAGTAAAGGGACCAAAATAGAAATTAAACCATGGTCAAAAAGTCCAAGCGGTGGTGGATATGATTAATCCACTAACTTTTGGGCTATTTGTTCTTTTAGTCATAATTAGTTTAGGGCTAAATTGAAATTAAATTTGTTTAGTTGGAATTTAAAAAGAATTGAAGGACCAGTTGTGCAATTAAACATTCCTTAGATGGTAATTATACCATATTTATATATTATGGACATGATTTAGTAATTTTATAAGTTTTATTAAAAGGTTAATTTTGTAAAAAGTTAAAAAGTTAAAGAAATAAAGAATAATATCATTAATTTCATTTCTTCTTCTTGGTGGAAAACCGAATACACCATGGAAGAGAAGAACAAGCTTCGGCCAAGCTACGGTTCTTTAATTTGGTGAGTAAATCTCACCCGTTTTTAGTAATTTTTATGTTTTTTAGCTCGTATTTGCTTAATCTAATTAACATGGGGACTAATTTGTAATACTGTTAAACATTGTGGATTATGCCATTGATGAATTTAAGTTGTTCTTGAAGTTTTATGGTAAATTATTAAGCTTGATTGATAGATAAGACTATTTTGTAAAGTAATTTTTAGTAATTTTAATTTTTAAGGACTAAATTGTTAAAATGATAAAATTAAAAGGACTTCATGTGAAATAACAGCAAGTATGGACTATAGTGGAGTGTTACACTATTCAGCTGAAATTAATTTTTGTTAAAATTGGTTAAATTGCAAGTTTGAGCTTGAGGACTAAATTGCATAAAAGTGAAATATTAGGGGCAATTTCGTAAAAATGCCTATAAAAACTTAATTGCATAAAATGAGTTAATTTTACTGTTGGAATTAGGTAATTGAATTAAAATATTGTTTTATATCAAGAACGAGAGGAAAATCGAGGAAAAGAAAAAATAACCGAATAGTCCCTATACCTTTGTCATTGCTACAATTTAGTCCCTCTACCTTTGTTAATATAATTTCCTTAAATGTTATATTACATAATGGTATGATCTTAAAAAGGAAAAAGATGGAATATTGATTCTACTGATGTGCTCAACGAGCAATATCTACTGATTCTACAGAAAGTGCTCAAATGAGCAACATCTACTGATTTTATTGAAAGTGCTCAAACGAGCAATATCTACTGATACTATTGAAAGTGCTCAACGAGCAATCCACATGGTCTGGGACACGGGCTGTCACACGGTTGTGTGTCTCACACAGGCAACCCATACGGGTGTACGCCCTGAGCGTGTTTAGGTCTAGTTTTCACACAGGCTGACACATGGCCTGCGACACGACCGTGTAACCCAACATCGAATGTTACACGGGCTACCACACAGCCAGTGACACGGCCGTGTGGCGTCATTTCGTAAGGTACACAATCTGGCACACGGGTAGCGGCACGGCCGTGCCCAGCACCACACGGTCTGGATTACGTCACACGGCCCTGTGACCCCTGTTTTGAAAATTTACAAATTTTCCCTAAATATTTTGATTTGTTTCAAATTGGTCCCTGATTGTTCCTAAACTAATTTTAAGGCCTCGTAAGCTCGATTTAGGGTCTATAAGTGTATGTTCACTTCGATATGAATTATTTAAAAAAATAAATATTGTTAATTATTCTTGTGAATTGGATGCTATTGTTACTGAATGTTCTAAAATGTACAGTGATATTCCGTAACCCTAATCCTGCGACGAAAGCCAGGTAAGTTCCTTCGGTTTAATTTTAGTACATTTATAAATGTATTATATAAACCTAATTTCATAATGTTGAATTATATTGATGTGTGTAATTGAAATGGAAATAACAAATTGAAATAACGTCAATCACTGATTGAGACACTCTGAGTCGTTATTGCAAATCAATCCTGTAAGTTCATACATTTATTTATACTTCTAATGATTTTTGTTTTCTTTGTTAATATAATTGTATTAAATGTTATATTGTATAATGGTATGATCTTGAAAAAGAAAAAAAATGGAATACTGATTCTACTAAAGTGCTCAACGAGCAATATCTATTGGTTCTATTGAAAGTGCTCAAACGAGCAACAGCTACTGATTCTACTGAAAATGCTCAAACGAGCAATATCTACTAATCCTACTGAATGTACTCAAACGAGCAATGTCTACTAATTCTACTAAAAATGCTCAAACAAGCAATATCTACTGATTATACTGGAAGTGCTCAAACGAGCAATATCTACTGATACTATTGAAAGTGCTCAACGAGCAATATCTACTGACCCTATTGAATGTGCTCAAACGAGCAATGTCTACTGATTCTACTAAAAGTGCTCAAACGAGCAATATCTACTAATTCTACCTAAAGTGCTCAACAAGCAATATCTACTAATCCTATTGAATGTGCTCAAACGAGCAATGTCTACTGATTGTACTGAAGTGCCCAAACGAGCAATATCTACTGATTCTACTGAAAGTGCTCAACGAGCAATATTTGTTGATCCTACTTAATGTGCTCAAACGAGCAATGTCTATTGATTCTACTAAGGTGCTCAAATGAGCAATATCTGCTGATTTTACTGAATAGTTGCTCAAACGAGCAATATCCACTAATTATAATAAATGCTTGATCAAACGAGAATTATCCACTGATTATACTAAATAATATTTTTTGTACCGATGATTGGACACGAACACTGAAATAATGCTTGAATATTATCCATTTGATGGAAGTTGTGATTGACAGGAACTCTATTCATTAATCTTTATTTGAATTATTATTTATGTTTGATTTGATAAGTGTTACCGTTCAATCGACGAACCTACTAAACTTTATGTAGCTTACCTGTATTTGGTTTATATTTGTAGATTATGTTTTTTGTGGACTCGAAAGATCGGATCACCGCGAGAAATCACACTATCCAGGAATCTTTGGTATATTTTAATTTTGTATGGCTTATATGGCATGTAATAGGACCGCTCAAGTTTACACTTGATCTTGTGATATTATATTTGAATAACTATGAAAATATGCATGTTTCACCTAAGTTGATTTGCTGGTCAAGCATGAAATACAAAGATACTATGTTGAGTTATGGTATGAAATGAAATGGATGTAAGATTTTGATGTGTAAATTATGAATTGCATATACAAACAATGGAAGTGAATTGTTATAAAATATTGTGGTGTCAATGATGGCACATTGGTTAAACACTTAGATTGATTGTGTTTACAGGAGTTGAATGTATTTAAAGGTGTTTAATGACCTATGGGATTGTATGTTTGAATATGTTTAAGTACTTAGGCATATGGGTGAAGAAAGGAACATGATTTAGGTAAATTTTTGGTACACGGGTTGTCACACAGCCATGTGTCTCACTCAAGCAACCCACACGGGTGTGCACCCTAAGCATGTTTAGGTGCAGTTTTCACATGGGCTAACACACGGCCTGCGACACAATCATATGACCCAACATCGAATGTTACACGGGCTACCACTTGGCTAGCGACACAACTGTGTGGCGTCATTTCGAAAGGTACACGATCTGGCACACGGGTAGCGACACAGCCATGCCCGGCACCACACGGTCTGGATCATGTCGCATGGCCGTATGACCCCTGTTTTGAAATTTTATAAATTTTCCCTAAATATTTTAATTTGTTTCAAATTGGTCCCTAATTATTCCCAAACTAATTTTAAGGCCTCGTAAGCCCGGTTTAGGGTCCATAAGTGTATGTTCGCTTCAATATGAATTATTTAAAAATTTAAAATATTGTTAATTATTCTAGTGAACTAGATGCTATTGTTACTAAATGTTCTGAAATGTACAGTGATATTTTGTAACCCTAATCTGGTGATGGAAGTGGTTATAGGTGTTACAAACAACCTAGGTAT
Source organism: Gossypium gossypioides (assembly GCA_013467495.1). Classification (NCBI taxonomy): domain Eukaryota; kingdom Viridiplantae; phylum Streptophyta; class Magnoliopsida; order Malvales; family Malvaceae; genus Gossypium; species Gossypium gossypioides. Next base: position 7,869 of record JABEZY010264596.1, read on the forward strand.
ATACTCCTAACCAATCGTATTTTTACAAGCTAAAGTGAAAACATGCAATTAAAAACTAAAAACTACTAAAAACCAAGAAAATAAAATAACTAGAAAAGTAGATGATGACCTCATATTCCCCACTTCTAGACTTCAAATCCCATGATCACCGCCCCATACAGTACTTTTCTTAACTTCCTCTGCTTTTCCCATAATCACCTGCCAACTTACCATTTTATTTAATTAACTGTCAACTCTCCTATAAATTCAGATCTTGTAGTGAAAATCTGATGTGACACTTAATTACTATTTGATAGTAATTGACTTTTCGTGAAGGAAGATTTAATGGTTACCATGAGATAAAATATGATCATATTGTGAGAGCAGATTTTTCCCAAAGAGATTAAGGATATCCTATGAAGGTAACTGATGTGAATCTCGTACGCATTAAAATTACGAGTCACGATTTAACTTGCCCGATTGTTTCTAAACAAGTAAGCTCTTAAAATATGATAAAAAGGTAGGAATAAATGAAGGATAACGAACAAAATGATAAAGGGATATAACTTTTGAACTCAAAAATAATTTTAGAAATGAAATTACATTATATAACAATGAGACTCGATTTCTACAAAGATAATTAACGTTTTGATAAGTTTGGATAATTGAAGAAAACTTGACCCGCTATTTATAAATGAAATAGGAATCAATAGTATAGGGGTGATCACCATACTCACATAATAGGAGGATAATGGGAGTGATGAGATCAAATGTTTGAACGCCACAAGAAAACAATCTTGATAAGTTCGGTTTTAGTTCTTGAAATACAAATAGATTTAACTTTCAAAGATATATTAAAATGTTCATTAGTATTTTACAAAGCATATGACTAACTATTTATAGGAACAGTATCTAGGTAAATGGATGGCCACAATTCGGCCATTAGTGTGGTTCATGTACACAAGTTGTACATTGAATCAAATGGTTCATGAATTTCCTTAACTACATGTATGATCGAATGCTTTCCCCTTGGATGTTCATGTATGCTTTAATAGAGAGCCTCCTTAGGTGCAATTTAACTTCATTAAAGTCATACATGTATGTATGCCATTCATGTATCTATATGGTGCATGTATATTCATATACATTGAATGGCCAAAACTATTCTCCCTTGGTAATACATGAATATGACCATTCATTCACTTTGCAATGTAGCTTCTTCCACCATCCAAATAAATGAATGAATGGCCAGATTCATGTTCAAACCGAATAGTCAAATGAAGCTCCTTTAGATAGCAGATCATGCATGAAATATGATCCAATGTATTCATCCATTCATGAATTCTTGTTGGCTAAGGAAACGGACGTGCATGTATTTGAAAAGGAATACGAGCAGTCACCAAGGCTTAAATGTGTGTAAATATAAACCTTTTTTCATGGTTGATCAAGTACCTACAAACAATATAAATAGGATTATCATAAGCTCATTTTAAAAGAAAGACACAGCACAAACAATAAGATGATGCAAGACACAATCAAACACTTAAACGACTCGTCAATGTAAAACACATGTATCAACAGTTAGACTCCAAAATATGCATAGACATTAAAACATAACATGCTTAAACATAATATGGTCAATAAGTCATATAACTAACAAACAACTTAAACTCAAAATAATCATGACAAATATTAAATAAACACTAACTTAAAAGTTGTGGAATTAAATAAACTAATTAGGCAGTTGGGCCTTAAAGTTCCACATGCAAAACGTTGAATGGGCTTGGGTTTTTATCATGGGCCAAATAAGGATTGATCTTGACATGTTCGACACAAAATTGTTGGATCAAGCCCACAAGAGCTTCCTTGAACTTCTAAGCTCTAGCCCGCGTCATAGGCCTAATAGGAAGTTTAAGTGGACCATTTCTTGAAAGCTCATTAAATTGCAGCCCAAATGGTGTGTAAATGGGAAACCTGGTGTTTGGCCCAATTAATATTCCCAATATCACATCAGTAACACACTTATGATAAGGTCATTGAACGAACATTGATCGAGTTGCTTTAGTAATGATGTGCCATTGGGGAGAGCTCAGTCACAATACTATAGTAGAATGACTTCGTTACTAAATGAGTTTATAATTAATAGGCGAAAAGCTGAAACTTATTTATAAATCATTTGAATCCTAGTCGCATATGTCCAATCAGTCCCTTTGCTAGTTTATAATTAATAGGCGAAAAGCTGAAACTTATTTATAAATCATTTGAATCCTAGTCGCATATGTCCAATCAGTCCCTTTGCTAGCTCGTTCAAATCAGAAATGAATTGAATGTTGAATAAAATTAATAGAAATTGAAATGTTTAGAGAAATTGGACACATTTGGAAATGAATGTGGTTTCTCTAAATGAAAATGAAAATGACCTGTAAATGAATTTATGGTTTTCGAATAAATGAAGTTTGAAATTGGAAATAAATTTATGGTCATAGTAAAATCGTTGAATGTAGAAATATTAAATATATTTTCTCATAGATTCTTTTACGATAAACTCGTCATGATATCAATAGAATTAGAATTTGGTTGAGAAAATTTTTTAATTGGAAAATTTTTTAATTTAAATTAATTTAATATGTTTATTTTGGAAAATAGAAAAACAAATATCGGGTTGGATCGAATTATAAAGTACTGGGTTGAAAGTCAAGGAAGTACATGTAATTGGACCTAATATGAGAGAGGCCCAAAAGCCCCTAATGTATAAGAGAGGAACAAAAAACCCTGGTTTGTTTAACTAGGGTTGTCGCCCCTCCTACTCCTAGTTAGACGAGGAGTACATTTTTCTATTGAAATAGACTTCTACAATTCAACAAGTGTTTTACTTCTTCTCCCTATAAATAGATGACATCAGTAGGGCTAAATATACAACTTTAAGATATTGTTACTCTACCCGAAAATAGTGAGAGTTTATTCTCTAAGTATTAAATATATTTTCCGGAATAACAATTCTACCGGTTTCTATTAAGAAGAAATTTTTCTTTCTCATTGAAAGTAAAGGAAATTATTTTTGGTTCTGTGTTTGATTCGAATTGTTTGAGCCTACACTCAAAACAGTTCGTGGTACGGGAATAGCGAAAAAGGTCATTTGGTTGAAAGCTAAGAACAACAAGGATTTGTCTAGCCGAAAACAAGGGTGAGATTTTGGTAAAGAGTTTATTGTTATAAATATCACAAACTGACTTGGTTTTCAAAATATTTATTTTCTGTTTTGCAAGAAAACCATTTCCTAACAAGATTTTTTCCAACAATGTAAACCCTTCTTTCAAATGATGCACAGTGTAGGTGATGTGGGGCGCCGATGGAGACCATTCTACATGCTCTTTGTGATTTCCAAATATCTTTTGAAACCCCTGCTCTAGTTGGTATTAATGATGGGTTACTTAATGTTGTTTTAGTTAGTTGCATTGATTGGCTCAAACTAGCTATGAGGACAGTGGATAAGGATGCATTTACCTGCTTGATGGTCTTGATTTGGAACTTGTGGAATGAACGCAACAATGCCTTTTTGGAAGGAAGAATTACGACGCCCCATTTGATCCTTGATCGAGTGAGAGGGTTGCACGAAGTGTTTCACGTGCATAATTTGATTCATGAGCCTATGATTCTGTCCCGTTCACAACAAGTTGGATGGAGGCTATTGGATGGAAGAACTCTCAAGGTAAATGTGGATGCGACCTTCGATTAAGCAAGGAACCACATAGGATCAATGTCACGGTGCACGACACGGATGGGCTAGTCCATGGTGGGATTGCGCGATAGAATGTGTCGATCTTTCATAGGCAGAAGCTAAGAATATAATATACGAGTTGCGGCTTACACATTCAATGGGTTTTCGACATGCTATGATAGAAAGTGGTTGTGAAATGGGATTATTAAGCTTAAATTAAAGATGACAAAACCCGAATCGTCCAATGAATTTCAAACTGGTCTACTCCACTTCGAATGGTGCAAGTTTTTTTGTTTGAAAAGTGAATGTGGCAGGTGAATTTTTTTTTCTTTTGAATAGTGAGTATGAAGTGATTATAATAATTGCTTACCTCATCTTGACCCGCTCCACTATATAAAATTATCATTTACAACATACTTGATTATGATAACTTTGATTACTAAGATGCACTCAATGGAAAGGAAAAA
>JABEZY010264895.1:0-17886 GCA_013467495.1 Gossypium gossypioides
TAATTATTAAATAATCCGTTCACAGAAATAATAATTTTCTTTTTTGATGGGATTTAATTCCCGTTAATGAAAGTTAATAGACGAGTGGCCAAAATATAACAACTCGATAATGTTAGTGACTATTACATAACTTTTAAAAGTTGAGTGTTAAAATGTAATTTTAAACAAAGGTTAGGGACTATTCGTATGATTTTTTTTTAAAGTTACAACCACAAATAATTATTATTCAAATAAATTAGAATTAATCATTATAAAGCACAAATCTAACTAACAATTATAATATATCCCAACTTAGATTAGAATAAATTTAGATTGGGCTCAATTTTTTGAAACTGTAAACTTCGATATTTTGGAATACTAATACTCCTTATACTCCTAATAGATGTACCAATTTTTAGCTTGGAGTATCCTTATTCAAGCCATGTACTAATACTTGCCTCACTAGTTACAAATTTATGGCTATTGTTTGCGAAGGTATTGGAACCAAGAGTTTGAGTTCCAATACTCAAATCAAGAGGTATAATACTCAAGCCCATATTTCCAATTTTTAGGTTGAAATATAACATCCAAACATACATCAAAATGTAACTAAATGTACTAAATATGCATCCAACACAATACCAACACATTGGATGTAACATCCCTAACCCGTCTCCGTCGCCGGATTAAGGTTACTGGATGCTACGACGATTAACAAGTCTAATAATAAATCAAAACAATTAAGAGTTTAATTTAATCATCATAAATCAATAGCCAATCATTATTCATAGTATATATGTGAAAACAGAACTTAAATCGGGCCTATGGAACCTAAAAATCAATTTAGAAACAAGTAAGGACTAATCAGAAACAAAACAGAAAAATATGGAAAACACGGCCGTGTGACATGGCTGAGGCCATGTGGTGCTACTCTACACGCCTGTGTCCTCAAACCGTGTACAATTTGAAAATAGGGTCACACGATTGTGTTGTCAGGCTGTGTAACATTCGTGAACTGTGTCACAATTTAATAGACCACACGGCCGTGTGGGGTGACTGTCTGTGGCACACGGCCGTGTGACAGCCCGTGTGCACCAAAAATGACTTCAAAATCAAGCTATTTCAACTGCCATTTCTTAAGTTTCAAGCCATACCATCTCCATTCATATTCACCTATTCAAAGCACACTAAAACATACTGGAACATGTCAATATATATATCATCTATCGTTCAACCTAAGTGTCTAACCAATGTGCCCTCATTGACACCACAATTCAAAGTTTAAACCATTTCACATTCATCAATCATAAACATGTAACTATTATCTATACAACAACATCTTACCACATTTCAAACCAATTTCACAAGGCATGGTTCAAATCATTTATGCATACATGAACAAAGTTATGCCAAAAGTACCAAATAAGAAACACTTTCACAACATTTCATAACCTAAACATAAAACAACAAAATTATGAACAAGTAAACTTTAAAACTCCTAGTACATGTCATTTATAACCTAAATTAAAATAATCACAATTTATACTGAATCGTTGAACGAATAGTGTGATCTCCAAAAGCAATCCAATTGACAACTTAAATCTGACTATCTACAAAGAAGAAAACCAAAACAAGGTAAGCTTGAGTAAAGCTTAGTTTGTTCGTAATAAACTTAAAATTTATAATTACCTATACACATCACAAGTTCCACAAGGTTAATGAGTTCATATATAAAACATGTAATTTTATCATGTTAGCAAACATATACCCAAAAACACATTTCGTACATTAACCAACCATCACATATTCATTTAACATTTAAGATCTTTATTTCAAGTATTCATTTCAAATGTCTCTTTTCACATATCTATATTCCAATAAATATTTCATATAAACACTTCATATAACTGTTTCATATATCTATTTCCATATAAACATTTCGTATAACCATTTCATCTAAACATTTCATTTTACCATTTTATTCACACATTTAACACATAATGATTATGTATATCACATTTCGTTTCAATAATTCATATAAATTTCTCCATTCAATGTTTAATTCTATATAATCGTTTCATATATTCTGTTTCATTTTATACATTTAACACACGATGAACCAAATGAAATAACGTCGGATACGCAGGAACAATGCTAACACAAAGTGTGTCTGTAACTGTAACTGTATTTGCTCACACAAGCTGTGAAATAGGCCTGCTCACATGAGTTGTGGGTTGGGATGTAACCTACACGATGTTGCTCACACGAGCTATGGAGAATCCGCAATAAATGTAGGACCTCAGCCATCAGTAAGACATCCAAGACCTACACCTGAACTATAATATCCTTAATTACATGTCATTTGTATCTTTGGCATTCACGAGGTTCATACAAGCCACATATCATTTTCAAATCTTATATCTTTATTCACATTATACCATTTCAAGCATACATTCATGTATTTCTCATTTTTCAAACATACTCATCAATTTAACTAATTCCATAATTTAATCCAAGTAACTAATTGCCATTTATCAACAAATTTAACTATGCCTAACATGAATAATAATTAACATACCTCCAAAAGTAGCAATTAATAAGTTAATTCAACATACGAACTTACCTAGACAAAAATGGTTACGAATACAACGCCGATGACTAGTCCGTTAACTTAGCTTTTTCACGATTTGAGTCCGATTGATTCATTTCTTGATCTAAATAATAATTTTCACTCAATTAATAAATTCAAACAACTCAAATAATTAAACTTAAGCTTATAATCTCTTTCATTATAAATTTACAAAATTACCCCAATATTTTACCTTTTATGCAATTTAGTCCCTAAACCCAAAAATTTCAAATTAACCACATTTAATCCCAATTCATGCTAGTCAAATTTCCTATAATCCCTATACTACCCATATTTATCACCTTTTCACAATAACCTCATGCAACTTTATTATTTTAACAAATTAATCCTTAAACTTTAAAATTAACCAAAGCCACTTTACAAAATAATCCTTTTTAACTATTAAGCTTATGAATCTACCATCAAACTTCAAAAGCATCATAAATTCATCAATGACATAAATCAAAACATTTAATAGTTTTACAAATTAGTCCATGGGTTAGCTAGATTAAATTGAAACTATCTCAAAAATATAAAAATTACTAAAAACGGACCTTGGACATGCAGAGGCCGAAAGCTTCCATTAAACAAAAATGGCTTCCCTTCTTGAATGATGCATTCGATTAAGAGAAAAATAAAATGAGAGAAGATGATTACACCTTTTTTCATGTTTTATGTTTTATTATTATTTAAATATAAAATTATCATATTATCATAATAAAGACAACACAAACCATCCACTATGCTTAATTTTGGACTAAATACCATTTAAATCCCTTAAACCATGGTTTCATAGCTATTTGACTCAAGTAAACTAATAGTGATTAAGTTTTAAGATTTTTACAATTTAGTCTTTTTTCTTTAATTAACTATCCAAAAGTTAAAATTTCTAAACCAAACTTTAATACACCTATATAATCACTCTGTAAATATTTAATAAAAATATTTACGGGCTCTGTATATAGAAACGAGGTCCCGATACCTCATTTTCCAAAACCACTTGACTTTAGGGACAAACCACTTGAACTTAACTATTCATTCAAATAACAAAAATTATCAAATCAAAATTTAATACAATACTATATTTGACTCGTAAATATTAAATAATAATATTTACGGTTTCACTCGTCTAATTTGTGACCCCAAAACCACTATTTCTGACACCACTAAAAAATGGGCTGTTACATTGGACATAAATAACCACATACAAAAGCAACAAGAAGCATAGAATTTTAGCTATTTTCAGTACATTGTATGCAAAACAAACCAACTATACCAGTTCAAAATCCTTTAGCAAAATTCAGAATCACAGTGTCGAATAAACCAAAATGTCTAAATAAGGTATACCAACACATTCGTCAAGCAAAACAAACATAAAACAAATTAAAGTGTCAAAACCAAAAAGAAAGTCCTAGGTACATGCCATGACTTAGATTGAAGTAAAAAAAATCTTTACGAAATGCAAAATGTGGAGGCTTTTAAGATGATGTTGTACGAACAATGATCAAACTCTAGAGTTGCAAGTAATTTGTGCATGAAAGAACAAAATTGAACGATGAACTTTTCTCAAACATAGTGATGCTCAACAAACTTCTAAACATACCATATGCAATAACTCAATTATATGCATACTATTAATAAAATATAATAAATAAATTTAGCAACAAATTATTTGTAACTTTTAGTTAAGCATAAGATTAACTTAACATTAATCAAATGTGGAAAATCTATCAAATCCTCGAACATCCATCTAATACCTCATTATGATATGATAATTACGTTTAACGATACTTTGGCGCATGTAAAGCACGACTTAGCCAACCAAACCCTGTAATGCACAAAACACAACAATACATTACTCATGAGCACATAAGTAACTTGCACAAATCACATATTTAAAAGAGATCTATATTCTATGATATGTAAACTATACTAGAAAGTTTTCCATCATCGTTTAATAGGGTTGGTTTAAGATTATCAATGTCATTTTAATAAATCATTAGCACAACCAACCATTAGTAAGCAATTTTATAAACAAGTAGCGGCCAAATGCATTCATAAGCAAACAATTTAATCAATAGTATAGAGTATTTCAAAAATTAAATAGCATAAACCAATAACTCATATAATAACCGTTTTGGTTTCGATTACTCTTCGACCACCGTCGCTTTTCCTTTAGCTTTAAAACTTTCGAAAACTTCTTTCACTTCAATAACACATTCAAACCAATGATATTATTGGAGATTAAGCATCTATAATCCTAAAACAACCAATATGGATGCAAATGATGAGTTGAACCCTTTTCACTTCCTAAAAACACAATTCAAATTCTATCAAGATTTTATCCAATCACAACTAAAATGATTTTTAAAGATTTGATGTTGATTTTATACTCATTTAATACCTAATCATCTCCAAAATCTATCAAGAATAGAGATTTTCATTCAATGGTCTAGTAACTTTATTTGATTGAGAAAAAACATAAAAGAATGCCATTACCTTGATTGATTTGGCTCAAAGATCAAAAGAAATTTGAGAGAGAATTCCCCACTTTTTATTAAAAGATAATGGAATGCAATGTTTTTCACATAAATTTTCCCTAGTTACAATAGACCTTGGGTAAAATTACCCCATAAACCCTTTCTTTCTTTTCTTACTAAAAACCAATACTTTATACAATTAACCACTTAATTTGACTTTTCTTGCAAAATAGTCCATAGCTTAATTTAATAAAATTGGGTAAAATTACCTCATAAACCCTTTCCTTCTTTTCTTACTAAAAATCAATACTTTATAAAATTAACCACTCAATTTGACTTTTCTTGCAATATAGTCTATAGCTTAATTTAATGAAATCCTTCATCTCAACTAACTAAAAGAGATTTCTTGATGGGGATTCTCTTTTACAAAATTATATGAATAATTTGATACTCATTCTCAGAAAACCTCTTGGTATAACATTTTAAAATGTCACAACTCCTGATATCGAAATTCTTCATCTCAATGGAGATTTTCTGATGGGAATGCTCTTTTACTAAAATATATGAATAATTTGATACTCGTTCTTAGAAAACCTCTTGATATAATATTTTGAAACGTCACAAATTCTGATATCGAGATTTTTGGGACATTACTTAAATTATGTTTTGGTTAGCAAACTTGAAAAAAAAATTAAATGGTTACTAACATTATTGATTTGTTACATTATGATCATTTAACCATTAATTTTTGTTAATGTGTAATGGCAATCTAACTTGGCATGTTAACTTTACAGATAGGAATTTAATTTTATGTCAACTTGCATAGCTAGTCCCCATACTTTTTTCGATAAATTATTTTCTTTTTCTCACTTTCTCTTGATCTACCATAATTCAGTGTAGCAGATTAAACTAGTTTTCGCACTTAAAGAGCCTGAATACAAGCATATATGTTATATTATAGGTATGTTTATGTAGTTTTACTTAAATCTAATAAAATATGTAAAATGAGTGTTTTATTGACCTTAAGGGCTGAATGAGGCCTAAGGGAGAGCTAACGTACTTCGTGAGTGTGCAGGAGACCATTAGAAGGCATTTTAGGCCAACACTGGATGTTATGTCGCAACACGGGAGGTACGATGTTGCAACATACAGAACAAAATGGAGAAAGGATGAAACTGCCTTTGATGTTGCAACACTGGCTGAGGATGTAGCGACATACCCCTAAAGATATCTCAAAGAGGAGCATACTAACTTCTGTACCGCGATACAGGTCCTGTTGTGCCGCGACATCTACTCTGAGACAGAAGTTAAACACGAAGCAATGGCGTTTTGGTCTGCACAATTGAACTTAAAGCTTGAGAATGTCAGCTGACCTAGGGTTAAGGACAACGGCCACCTGAAGGATATTAATAAACTCCTTGAGCACATGCTATGGACACTATTCACTTAGGCTAGAATTCTCCTTTAAATTCAGTTTTATTTTTCTCTTTTCTTAGGTTTTAGTTTTATTTTGTTCTTTGGTTTTTTTCAAGAGATTTGAATTGTGAAGATTATCAACTTCTGTGGATTCATGTTTAATCTTAATACAATCAGGCTCTTTCATAAACTCTATATTGTCAATTTTTGATATGTTGTCTCTTTACATCTATTTTATATTGTCTATGGAAGCCATGAGAAACTAATCCTTCTATGGGGGATTAGCGAGAGGTATGATCTGTTAACTATTTTGTTGGATTACTAAACGGATCAGTTGTTTGGAAAAGGAAGAATGTGAAACAAACCCTAGGCTCGACAACCTCGAGAAGTCATCAAGGTGGGAATTAACCCAAAATTGGTATGACCCATTTGTAAACACTTTCACCCCAAACCAGTCTGAACTGTGAGGTCAAAAGATAAGTAGTCCTTGCTGACTCGTTATGTTAGTGTAAGTTCGGAAGATCCTGCTAGGGTAGCGACTAGTTGATTGACGAGGAACCCGAACTGACAGTTGATGGGGATTACCGAAGTGAGCTAATCATCCATAATAAGATTTGATTTATTCTACTTCTCTATCTCTTGAATTTTTTACCTTTTTTTTGTTATGTTATTTTTATTATTATAAAACCTCTAAATAACTCTAAATAATATTTTATTTTATATTTTCATACTATAACTAATTTAAAGTACTAATTATATCTTTTAGTGTTTAGGATGAAATTGATTTAGCACTTGCCTCCCTTGGGTATGATCCTCGAATGAAATTATATTACAACTCAACTCGTATACTTACGGATACTGCCTCGTATTTCTATATTTTATTACAGTATTCACACTCTGGACGTTAGTACGTCCGGAGGTGGTCAAGTAGTTAGCGTTAGGCTAATTTAAAATTTTTGCACATAAAAGTATAATTAGGAAATCTGTAGGTTATAGTTACGACTCTCAATTTATTAATTAAAACATCTAACATTTGTTGTTTTAGGAATCTTACACCCCGTCAACCAAATAATCAGTTAGCACAATGTCATGGATGATTTTTTATTGTATGTGGTTCGGTGAAGACTACGATTATGATGAAGATATTTACGAAGAAGGAGTCTATGAAAACACCGAGATCTAGGAGAATCATCATTACTAATGCTTGAATTAGGTCAAATTCGAGGAGAAACCTTAATTTTTCCCCAAAATGGTAATGCCCACAATGAGATGCCATCAGAAAGGTACCAAGAGTTGCTGAGTTCGAAATTGAGCAGAGAGGAGAATGTCATCATTGACTTTTGTGAAGAAGGGGAACTTTCAGACCATTATCCACGTCAGCAAACAGGAAAATATTTAGTCAAATCAAATAGAACCTCGAAAAGAGAATATATTAAGCTGGTAGAGGAAATGGACAATGAACCGAAGACTCAGAGTAGCATGGAACTCATTGTCTCAAAAATTTTTACTTCTAATAGTACAGCTAGAACACAAGAGCAGCATAACACAGACCAACCAATGGGGACAATGGTAGGTATGGCTGATCTCATGGAAGAGTGTCTATTGATTCAGGAATTCCTAGAGCAGAATGAAGGGATACTAGTAGTCTTAGATAAAAAACCTGAAATGGCTATCCTTTGCATAACCTTAGTCCTAAACCAGGCACCCCAAAGATTTGACAGCCTAGGAATTTTCCAGATGCTGAATAGAATTGGAAAAATATATATAGACAGGACCCCTGATTATATAACAAAGATGAATCCAGTAGGGGAACTAATGAGCATATGCTTTAAGTTGTAGGCATTGCAAAATGTCTAGGCATTGCAAAAGCCATGCAAAGAAGTCATTTATGGGCACATGGAGAGACTGCAAATGAACAAATTAAAAGGTCTGTAGATCTAGAAATGAAGAGACTTAGTGCGAAATTCCTTGCTAAGCCATTTGCCACCCTTTGTGCCAATCATTACCTCAAGTACACCTAAAAAATTATTCTAGAGTGGCGAGATGAGTGGAGACATAATAAGCGACAAGTATGAACCATGTTTTTCAACTCCCTTACGAAAAAAGTATGCCAAGTGAAGACTAAAGTGGTTGTATGGTTATGTGGCTTTGCAAATAGTTAATAATTATGACCTGCGGAAAGAGTTGTCGGTTGTTAAAGCAGGCCGAAAAGGTAAATTCAAGGAAAGAGACAACTGCAGATGAGTAGAATGGCATGATGGAAGTTGGACTAATATAAATAGATGGGTAGCCCATTGGTGCATACTGACTGAGCTAAAGGACAAGTTCGATAGCAAGGCATAACGTCCCCCATCGTTTTTATTATTACTAACTATATATATTGTATATTTCACTAACCAATACATTACAAGTAGGTCAAAAACAAGTCTAACAAGCACTCGAAGCATCTTGAAGATTGGAAATTTGGGAAACAAGGTCAACATTGCGACACAGACCATTCTATGTCGCAACATCGTGGGTAGTAACGAAGAAGTTCAAAAATCAACCTGATGTCACAACATCATTAACTTGTGTCTTGAAATAGAAGACAGTTTCTCAAGAATGCCAAAACTACATGGTGTGTCGCGACATCAAACTCCAGTGTTGCGACATGAGTAGTCTACTAGGGATGTCACGACATGGAACCCCTGTGTCGCGACATCGTTGTAAATTTTTACAAAGTCGACCCGACCCGATTGCGTAACCCGGTTGAATAACCATGATTTTACTCGATTTTTAACCTAAAAACACTATTTTTAAACATACAAATACCCTTTTAAGCCAATCTAACCTCATTCTAACACTTAAACTCTTTCAAAACCTCCTCAAAACCCTTAATCTCCAAAATCTTTTTTTCCTCAAACCTTAAATCCCTAATTCCTCATTCCCAATTAAAAAGGAAACATTGAAAGGAGTTCTCATCAATAGAACAAAGAGGAAGTCCAAACAAGTCGAGGTTCAAGTATTCTCAAATTTCTCTACTGTTTTATTGATTACTGGTCATACTTTTAGAAATATTGTTTATAATATACCTCCCAGAAAAAATAAGAAAACTCATGTTCAAGAAACACCACATGTTTCCAACCCTGTACGGTTTCAACATTCAAATGTTGAGAAATATTATCTTAAGTCACAGGCTCGACCGTTAGTTCATGAATGAGGGTTCGAACCCTCGATGATCCACTGCAAAGAAATCTAAACTTTGGTCTGTTATCATCAATGGGAGTATTTTTGCGTTACTCTCATGAATAATGCAAACACACCTGTGGTTCAGGAGTTTTATGCGTCCCTTAAGGACCAAAGGATTAAGCAAGGCTATAATGCAATAATAATTGACGTCGAAGTATGAGGGGGAAGACGTTCCAATCTCCCCTAATGATATTTGTGAATTTTATAACATCCCATTTTCTGAGAAAGATTTTATTGATAATACAGATTTAGAGAGATTTCAAAACATTGAAATAAATATTTAACACAGGGCAGGGTTAGTTGGAACTACAGGTTAGACACTGAGATTCCCACGAATTTTAATCAAGCTATTATTTTTCCTATTGCGAAGATGTGGATGCAATTCATTGGCACTAGAGTTGCACCTGCACTGAATGTTTCTAATGTTAAAGTATTTCAATAAGCTTTGTTATTTGGTATTCTGCAGCGTAAGCTAGTCTGTGTAGGGTGTTAGATCTTTTGGGAAATGAGGAAGTCTGTACAAAGCCAAAAAGCTGGACTTTTCTTCCCTCACCTCATAATGGCTCTATGCCGCCAGGTAAAAGTGCCAATTAGTGAAAACGAGCAATTTATGAAACCTATGAGAAGTATTATCGAAGATACATTATATACCCAGTATGTTGAACTTCAATGGAAGTAAATAACTGAATAAAGCCAAAGAAGGAAGAAGAAAATGGATGTACCAACATCACTCAAATAGAAAGATCAATCGAAGGGAGTACGTGGAGACATAGATACAAAACTTGATGGAACGATACGATGGATGCAGGAAACAGGACTAGTACTTCAAGAATTCGCAAGGATGAACGGATTACGCTCTCCAAAGTATCCCCCAGATATGTTCAGGTCAACTTCGACTCATTAGGATGAAGGGGTTAATCTTGAAGATGAGGTACTGCTCAGGAGTATCCTGGAATAGAGGACAAATATGAAGCGTCATTTCAGCCGCAATTTTCTACACCAAAAGGGCTTGTCATACGAAGTAATTTTTTCAAACGGATTGATTAATAAAATTATTCATAAATTATAGCAATATTTTTTATATTGTCTCACTTTTTTTTTGCATGCAAAGCAAAATGGAAGCAAATGTTTCTCATTGGTTGTCTAATGTTTAACTAATACTAAGCGATATTACATGGTCAGATCATAATACAGAAATATATCTTATATTAGTAGACGAACCTAAACATGTCTTTAGTCTAATCGAAAATGAGCTAATTGATTGAAAGACTAATATGTCGTCTATCAAGACCAATTGGGGAGATAACTTGTCTTGGGCATTGAAGCAGATGACTCCTAGAAGATAGAGACATAGATGTGACTAACTGGACTGTAGGACATTAGATTGGACCCAAGTAAAATAGATCTTGAATATGTTTATGGATCTATTCACTTGTGACGTTCATAGTGTATCATACCTAAATCCTGAGTGTATGACTGACTATGTATGCGTGACTCGTACAGTTTGATGTAAGTAAAAGCCTAAGTTCGAATAGATAAGGAACCTAAAGTTGGTGCATTGGGTGTACAACTTCTGTAGTATATAGCTTCATTCACAATAGTGGAATTCATAGTCCAAGACATGGTAAATGATATCCTCCCATAGGCATTACATGGTTGATGAAAAGTAAACGTTGCCATGGGTCGTTCATTTTTATGATGGATGACTTGATCACTATTTGATAATGATTGACTTTTTATGAAGGAAGATGTAATGGTTACCATGAGATAAAATAGAATCATATTAGGAGAACAAATATTATTCCAAAGAGATCAAGGATATACTATGAGAGTAACACATTTATGACAAGGTCATTGGACAAGTACTAAATGTTGCTTTTGTAATGGTATGTCATTAGGGAGAGCTCAGTCACGAAACTATAGTGGAATGACTTCGTACTAAATGAGTTTTTAATTAATAGGCGAAAAGCCGAATCTTAATTATAAATCATTTGAGCCCTAATTATATATGTCTAATCAGTCCCTCTGCTAGCTTGTTTAAACTAGAAATGAATTGCATATTGAATCAAAATGAATAGAATGAATATAAATAGAGAAATGAGAAGCATTCAAAAAAATGATTATGGCTTTCTTCGAAATGAAGAAATGGAATCATTTTGGAAATGAATGTGGGTTTCTCAAAAATGAAAATGAGAAATGATCCATTTGCAAATATATATGGATTACTTAGAAATGATCGAAAGAATGAGTTTATGTTTTTAACCAGTTTTAAAGCCCAAAAATGAAAACAATTCATTTGGTCATAGTGAACAAGTTGAGTTGTGAAATATTGAATATATTTGCTTGAAAATTTTATCAGGGTAAAATCGTCATAATTTTATCGAGGGTAAATTTGGGATGAGAAAATTATTTAATTGGAAGATTAATCTTTATTTTGGAAATAGAAAAATATGTATTTGGTCGCAGAGATTATCCATACGAGATTCGAGTTGTCCACACATCTCTTGGACTTGTCGATTATTCGTCTTCATTGTTTATATCTCCCCCTCTAGTCAATCAACTTTTTGACCACATGCTGCATGGTCATTTTCCACCGTTCTTTGTTGCAATGGTGTAGGTTGATAATGAGGATTTGGTTGGATTTGTGCTTGATTCGTGCCTCTTTGATTGCCTCCCCACTTGAATTTCAGATGATCCCTCCAACTAGGATTATAATTATTTGAATAGGGATCACGACCCCTATTATTTACATAGCTTACTTCCTCCTGTTGGCTTTTCGAGTGTGGCTCTATTCTCGTTGGCTTGACTGGCGTCTCCAAATGATTAAGCTTTTCTAGGATTTATTCAAATCTTTCCTCTTCACTTTCTTTGTTCACCGCTTTTTCCATTGGAGGCTTTAATTGGTACATAGACCGTTCATTCGGCCACCTGTACGAATTCATAGTCATATCTTCAATGATTTTATAAGCTCGTTCGTACGTATGGAACATGAGAGTTTCATCGGATGCTCCATCTAGGTTAGATCTAATATGTCTATCAACACCATTGTACAATATTTGGATTTATGCTTGTAGTTCGTGGTGTGGACACTTCCTTATCATCGTCTTGAAACACTCCCACGCCTCGTGAAGGGTTTCACCTTCATATTGTTTAAAATTAGTTATTTCTCGTTGAAGTTGAATGGTTTGACTAATCGGGAAAAATTTATGAAGAAAATTTTCTACTAAATCATTCCATGTTGTAATGGAACCTGGTTCTAATGAGTAACCAATCGGTTGCGTTGTCGCATAATGAAAACAGGAATAGCCGTAGACGTATAGCGTCGTCAGATACTCTGTTGTATTTGAAGGTGTCGCACAGTTAAAGAAACCATTTTAAGTGCTAGTTTGGATCATCAACCATGTTTCCTTTGAACTGCAGCGTATTTTGGATCATCTAGATGGTGGCTGTTTTTATCTCGAAATTATTAGTGTTAATCGTTGGCCGCTCAATGCTTCCTCGCACCATGTCTTAGGTTGGTAACGCGTACTCACACAACGTCTATTGAACCATTGGGGCTTCTACCCAATTATTTCCTTATTTTTCTTGTGGCTCTTTGAACAACGAATTTTCCCAGGGTAAATTTATAACCGTTGGTGGATCGTTTCAGTGCGGGATGATTACGCCTAAGTATTTGCTATGGACCTGGGTAAGGTTCAATTGGAGTGCTAAAGCTTCGGGTCATAAATGACCTGAAAAGAAATTAAAAAATAAAGATAAAAATAAGTAAAAAATAAAAACTGTATCTATAGGTTTTAACGTTCCTATTTATCTTATTAATTGTAAAAAAATTGTTTTCAAACTTTATTGTTGAAACCTTTCCGACAATGACCCCAACAACTTGATCGCCTATAAACGCACTATTGTTTATAGAATAAGTATAACACCAAAAATATAAGAATTGAGAATAGAGGTGTCTGCAAGTGCACGAGTCAAATTGTAATATAGTTTAGTACAATGAAATACCTTAGAAGTATTCCGAGGATCATACCTAAAGGAAGATGGAATAAATAATAATTTTTTTTACAATAATTGGTCTAAGTAGTAGTAATCAATTCCTATATTACGATAAACCATAAAATAAATAAAAGGAATAAAAGGAATAAAAAGAAATAAATAAATAAAATAAAGAAATAAAGAAAAATAAACAAACGAAATAAATCGATAAACCAATCAGTAAGATTAACTTGCTTCAAGGTTTGTAACTAACTTCGAATTAGGGTTTTAGAGTGAATTAGTAATCGATTAACTAATTGTTACCTCCCATCCTCTAATTAACTAATCAATTGGTTGATACTCATTTATCTCTCGACCTTGCTTTCTCAACCCGGATAAATTACGATTTACTCGGTTCGACTTATCTTCCGACCTCGTCTCGCCTATTATAACTTATTAGGTTTGTCAAGCCTAATAGTTTAAAAACACATCATTTATACAAAATCCTTCTTGAGAAACCCCAAATCCTCCCTTAATCTTATCCTTATCCACTCGTTAATCTCCCCTAAAGGATTTAGTCACTCATGTTATTCATAATCTCAACTTCAATTGAATAAATCATGTGAAAAACACGATTTATTTGGAGAAGAAAATAGATTTGAATAATCGTGGATTGAATATTGAATGGGGAATAAAGTAATAAATCTCTCGATTGGAATAAAGAAATAAAATGAATGAAAAGGAAAATATAAACTGAATACTTGAATTAACTAAACAAGTTCTTGAATCAAATCTGATTCAAAAAGAAAAATAAGAAAGTTATGAAAAGCCAAAAAGAAAATAAACTACAACTACTTCTAAACTATGAGGATTTTTGAAGGCATCTCAGATGACTTAGTTACATTCAATCTCTAATCTCTTTTTTATAGAGGTGTTGGCAGCCCAAATTAGGTCTTTTGCACGTTCTTGGTCTTCGTATAAGTTTGATTGTGCAAATAAAAATAATCCCGATCAGCTTGGGCAGTACGTCGACCTTGTGTCACGCCACACCCCTTGTGTGGCNTGGCGTGACACAACATGCAAATATTGCCTTGTGCCATTCATTTTGGTGCTTTGACATCTCGAGAAGCTTGTGCAGCTTGTGCATCACTCGACCTTTGCTTCTACGTCAATTGGACCTTTATATCTTCATCCTACACACTCAATTAAATCAATTAGCACAACCTAAGGCCTGTGTCGGCCAATTAGGTCACAACACTTACAAAATATGTTAAAAAAACTTATTTTATTTAACTTTCAATCCTAAGGCCTAATTACTGAAAATGTAAGTTAAAATCCTAAAGTGCTTAGAAAACAAGCTCTTTAAGTGAGGAATTGACCCGGACTGACAACTATATTTGACGGTAGGTCAAATACCCCTACACTTAAGTCTTTTCTTGTCCTCAAACAAAATATCCAAAATAAAAATTGAAAATAAAATAAAACTGAAAACAAGAAATAAACATGCAAGAAAGATAAATTGTACGTGATTCGGCTTGATACATGAGATTGGATCAGAGCATTAACACTAGGGAAAGTTGCCTAAAATATAACTTTTGATAGAAATTTAAACAAATTACAATTATTTATATTTAAAAAGATTAGTTCAATAAATTACAAAGTAAACAAGTTAAAGAAATGTAAATATATTTCTCCATCCTACTTGATTTATTTTTATCCATGCTTTGAACTCTAATGCAATAATATTTCCACGATTATTCACATATAACACATCATACTAACAATGAAATATGACAACACACATATGGCATATTCCATTTCAATTTCCATTTCCAATACCTAATTTAAATCAACATAATCTATCCATGTTTCAACTCAATCCATAATTGCTTAATTCATTTCACATTCCATTTCTATTTTCCGTCTTCAATATCAACAAATTTACATCTAATAAGTTTCCTTCCATTCAATCATAATCTTTATATTTAAATTCTCCATTCACACGATTTTGACTCGGACAGATACATGGATCCAACCAACACACCAGTTTGGCACCTAGTGCCTCATCGGATAAATTTGAAGCAAATAGTTGCACCCAACACTATAATACATTGACAACCAATGTCTCATCAACATAACTAAAGTAAATTGGCACCTAGTGCCTCATTAAATCGTAGTCGAAGTAACCCTGAACTCTTTCTATCCCATGGCATGCCAACTATATCCGACTCTTTTCGAACAATTAATAGGGGATTCGTTACTCAACTCATCATCAGTTAATATCTCAATTTACAATCATTTTTATCAAAAATTCATTTACCCAAACAAATGGTAGCATCAATTATCTCAACATATATTCAATTTCATATTTATATAAACATTCACATTTTTCACATATATTCAATTTAGTCCATATAAACTTCAATCGATTCAAATCAATCCAAATCACCTCAATTGAATAAGGAGTCTCACCTTATATTCTTACCATGCTTAAACAATTAATATGCAGTAATTACAAGTTAGTTCGGATTATAGAAACACAAACTGTAAACTTCGAGCTATTCGTTGACCACTTTGTCTTTTCCCTTGTTTTTCGAGAAATTTGGGTCGAAGTTAGCTATGGATTAAAAAAAACAAGGCATTTTATCAATAAACAACCAATTTCACATTCAATTACTAAATTATGCAACTTATGCATCTTATTCAATTTAGTCCTTAAAATTAGGACTAACAAAACTTCCAAATTTAACCTCAAATTTTTTATACATTTCTCACTCTAGGCCTAATTTAAATATCTATTCCACATTTCTACCACTAAATTCAAATTTTGTGTATTTTAGTCCCTATTATAAAAAATGGTCAATGAACTTTACAATTTAGTATTTTTTCACTTCTAACCCCAAAAATCTATCAAATAGGTCCTTAAAAATTTAAAAATTCAACTAAAGTAACATTATCAAGTTTTAAGAATAACAAAAAATAAAACATGGGTCAGCTAGCTCGAGATACTGAGATTTCGAAAACATAAAAATTATAAAAAATGACTAAATAGTACTAACCAAATTGAAGTTTAAAAGCTTGAGTCCCTAGTCGTGCGTTCTCCCTTCAATCTCCCTACCTTTGGTTTCGGTTTGTAAAAAGAAAACTAATAATGTTTTTATTTCCACTAACTAAGTTTTATTTGTTTTAATTATTTATGTTTTATAATTTATTTGTTTATTCATTCAATGTTTTATAATATAACATACATATATAATTCATTAACCGGCCTTGTGATGTAAATTAATGTATATATTTTTTATTTTAACTCTTTATTTTAAGTTCTAATTATAATTCTTTAACAATATGCATTTTTACCACTTATGCAATTTAGTCCCTATACTTAAATTAAGCACTAATTCAATGAAATTACCTAACCACAATTCGCTTCTAATATAAATATTTACAAGTCTAATTTACGGAAATGAAATTTTGAAACCATATTTTTCGACATCGATGACTTTCGGGTCGTTACATAGCCCTTGTATAAACCATTATTTAAAAGAAGACCCATTCTAACATCCCCATTTGGAGTCTTGAATATGAAATTTGGTTGATTGATAAACATCCCTCTTTGTTTGTGGACTCGTACTTACAAGATAGCCCCATAGGACTTTCCCACTTCAAACCCTTTTTTTCCAAGATACTCCAAATAGCAGATAGTTCCTAGCGGACTATCTCTTTCTTAACTTCTCATTGGTATACTTTCACATTTGATAGTCCCAAGTGGACTTTCCCGTTGTCACACCCCATATCTTTATTTAATTTTGGCTAGTTCATGTTCAAGTAAGATATTTGGTCTAATGGATAGGAACTTAAAGAAATTCCAATTAGGTCCAAAGTTCAAATCCCCACACCCTCATATATATATATTTAATTTTTGGCATAAAAATATTTGGTCAAAACACCTCGCAATGTTGACACTAAGAATGAGAAATTTCATTAGGTTGTTTTAGGTTAATTACTTTTTTTTAGGAATTTTAGTTTAATTAATTTTATTAGTTTAATTAATATTTTAATTTTGCATCAACACAACTAATTCGAGACTCAATTAGATTAGTAATTATTTTTTAATTAATTTAATAATAAATTTCTCCAATCTACAATCCCTTGGGTATGATCCTCAGAATACTTACTAGT
>JABEZY010264938.1:0-10166 GCA_013467495.1 Gossypium gossypioides
AGTTTCGTACGCATTTGCCTGGCCTTTGACCTCGTTATTGGGCCTTGTGGTAATTTGAGCCCATCACGTAATTGAGCTTGAGTTTGGCCTTTGTGACTCGTATCAGTAAGTGTGCAGGAGACTTTTAGAAGGAGTATTAAATCAATACTAGTTGCTATGTCACAACACAGGATGTTCGATGTTGCAACATAGGGAATAGAATAGAGAAAGTTCAAGACTGCCTTCGATTTCGCGACACAGGCTGAGGGTGTCGTGACACACCCCTGCAGATAGCTGAAGAGGAGTATATTGATTTCTATTTCGCGACACAGGCCCCTATGTGTCGAGACATCGACTTTGTGATGAAAATTAAACATGAAGCAGGAGCGTTTTGGCCTGCACAATCAAACTTAAATGTCGAGAGCATCAACTAAACTAGGGTTAAGGACGACGACCACCTGAAGGCTATAAATATGCTCATTTGTCACTTGTTATGGACCCCATTCCTTTAGCTTAGATTCTCTGTGTAAAATTTAGTTTAGTATTTTCTTTCATTCATAGGTTTCACATTTATTTTAATTGTTCTTGTTGATTTCAAGAGATCTGAATTATGGAAGTGGATTCGAGATTAATCTCAATACAATCAGGCTATTTCATTTACTTTATCTTGTCGATTTAATTAGCATGGTTGCTCTTTACATCGATTATATATTTTCTATGAAAACCATGAGGAACTAATCCCTCTATGGGGGATTAGGGAGTGGAGGTATGATCTGTTAACTGTTTTGTTGGGTTACTCCATAGATCAGCTGTTTGGGAAAGGAAGAATGTGAAACAAACCCTAGGCTTGACAACCCCGGGAAGTCATCAAGGTGGGAATTAACCCAAAATTGGTATGACCCATCTATGAACATCTTTACCCCAAGCCAGTTTGGAATGTGAGGTCGAAAGATAAGTAGTTCTTACTGACTCGTTATGTTAGTAGAAAATCGTAAGATCCTGCTAGGATAGCAACTAGTTGATTGACAAGGAACACGAAACAACAGTTGATGGGGATTATCGAAGTGAGCCAATCACCCATAATTAAGATTTGATTTATTCTCCATTTTCTATCTCTGGAAGTCAATTTCTTTTATGTTACTTTGCCTTTATTATTATAAAAACCCTAAAAATATTTTTCTTTATATTTTCGTACTATAAATAATTTAAAAGTATTAATTAGATATTTTAGTGTTTAGTTTAGAATTAGTCTGGCACTTACTTCCTTTAGGTACAATCCTCGGAGTACTCACCTACTTCATTGTAAATCTATATTACAACTTGACTCGTATACTTGTGGAAGCCGCCTTGTTTTTCTATATTTTATTGTATTATTCACACTTTGGACGTTAGTACGTTCGGAGACGGTCACTGATCTTATTGGTGATCACATTTAAAAATTTCAGTTTCACCATTAATCTTCATGGTTAATTCGTTCTTTCCAAGTCAATGGTGGATTTTGACGTTGCGAAGAATGGTCTGCCTAACAAGATGGATATCTCACGATCTTCCTCGAAATTGAGCATTACAAAATCTGTTGGGATGATGAAGTTGTGTACTTTGACTAACATATCTTCCAATACTTCTTTTGGATGTATGGAAGATTTGTTTGCCAATTGTAATGTGATTTAAGTGTTCTTGAGGTCCCTAAACCCGAGTTTTTTGTATATAGATAGAGGCATTAGATTTATACTAGCTCCTAAATCACATAAAGCTTTACTAAAATGAATATCCCCTAGCTCCTAAATCACATTAAACTTCTCGGATCTTTTAGTTTTTGGGGAACTTGTCTAGATATGATCACACTATATGAAGCATTTATATTAACTTGCTTTCATGTTTTAATTTTCCTACACCTAGGCATAATTTCTTTTAAGAATTTAGCATATTTAGGGACTTTTTTGATTAATTCAAAAAGAGGCAAGTTAACATTTAGAGTTTTCAATAAGTTCAAGAAACTTACAAATTCATCTTCATCCCACCTTTGTTTTTCCTCCAACCGTGAAGGGAATGGTATCATTGTCATTGCAAGTTCTTCGATGGACTTATCTTTCGACTCAGCTATCGGTTTGGCTATCTCCTTTGGTTCTGGTTATTCGTCAGCTCGTTGGGGGTCTTCTCGAAGATCTTTAACATTCTCTTTGGTTCCCTCGTGTGTCAGGGTATCTAGGCTACTCAGTATTTTGTTTGAACTACACGTAATTGTTTTCACATGCTCTTTCCCTTCCTTCAAGGATTATCTTTAGTATTACTAGGAATGTTAGTGTAAATTTGTCTCTTAATGTCTCCCATCATACTCATCAACTGTCTCATCTAACCTTCTAGTTTAGTCAATGTTTTTGCGGAATTGGTGCACTCAGATTGCACCTGTTTCACGTTTGTCCTCATTGACTACATTTCCCCATCAATTCGATCTAAGTGTTGACCATATACAATATGGTCATTTTGGTTTGCCCTATCCTGAGGCTTCTGTAATTAAGGAGGTTGATAATTAGCATTTTTAACTTGGTTAAGATTATTAGCTCCTCCCTAGTTCCCGCCTCATCTCAGGTTTAGGTGATCTCTCCATATGGGATTATAAGTATTTGAATAAAGATTTCCACCCCTATTCTCGGTGTAATTCACATCCTCGGTAGGATTATTGATGTAATAGAATAGAGGTTTGTCTCCCACATATATAAATGATGCACTAGATGAAGATTCTATACAATTTAACCTATCCACTATCTGTTGGTATCTATCATCCTTTTGAATCGCTTTGATTGTAGATGGCTTCTGGCCGTATGTGTAACGTTCAGTTGGCCACTGGTAGGAATTCATCGTCATATTCTCTATTTATTCATATGCATTATCATATGTCATGTTCATTAAGGCTCCTTTTGTGGCTTCATCCAATCTTGGTCGTGCGTGTGCATCCAACCTGTTATAAAACATTTGCAATCTTAACCACTTGGTAATCTATGGTATGGGCATCTCTAAATTAGCGTTTCAAAATGCTCATAGGCTTCGTGAAAACTTTCTCCTTCCAATTGTTTAAACGTTGCAATCTCTCTCCTTAGTTAGATCATTTTGCTGATAGGAAAGAACTTCTGTAAGAATTTTCCTGCAAGTTCATCCCATGTCGTAATAAATGCTGGTGCCTGTGAATCTATCCAAGAGAAAGCTTTATCTATTAAGGAGAAGGGGAACAGCCAGAAACAAATAGCACCATCGATGACCCTGTTGTATTTAAATGTATTACAAAGTTGAAGGAACCATTTTAAATGCTGATATGGGTCATTCGTCATTGTGACTCTAAACTGCAAATTGTTCTGGATCATCTGAATCATTGCTATTTTGATCTCAAAATTATTAGCCGTGATGGCTGGCCTTGTTTTACTTCCTTGAACCATCTCCAAAATTCGTAGCGTATAGTTCCTTAGGGTTCTTTCGTTGCGTCATATGTATATTAAAGGGTAACTGTAGTGGTGGTGGTGGTAGATCTTCCGAGTTATTATTGGTAACTTCATCAAACAACGAATTATCTCGTGGTAGTAAATTACCTATAGCAGGTGGTTGGTTCTGCAACTGTTGTTGTTGTTGTTGTTGTTGTTGTTGCTGTTGACGATTCCTACGAATTATTCTTTTTGCATCTGTGGTTGGGTCTATACGTGTTCCCCTACTACGAGTCGTACACTAAACCCAAAAAAAGAAATAAAGAAGTTAGCAAACATAAGAGAATAAAATTTTATCTATAATTTAGGAATTTCCTAATTATTCTATTAACTACAACAATTAAAATCAATCTATTCATGCTGCCTCCCCGGCAATGGCATTAACAACTTGATTGCCTTTGGACGTAAGAACGTCTGAAGTATAAATCCTGCACAAAATATGTTAAATAGGTGGTATCCGCAAATATATGGGTCATGTTGTAATATAGTTACAACGAAGTAGGTAAGTACTCCGAGGATCAGACCCAAAGGAGGAGAGCACTAAATTAATTCTAACTTAAACAAAAGTAATTCTAATTAGTACTTTAAATAAATTATATTACGACTAAACAGAAAGAAAGAGTTTTTTAATAGCTAAAGAAATAAATTAATATAAATGGAAAAACGTAGGGAAATTTGCTATGGAAACTTAATCAGATCTGAGCATGGGTGACTAGCTCGCCTCGATAATCATAACTAACTATTGCTTCGATTTTCCTGTTCAATCAACTAGTCGTTACCCTAGCAGGATCTCTCGATCTTCCACTAGAATAATGAGTTAGCAAGAACTACTTATCTCTTGACCTCACAGTCTAGACTAGTTAGTGGTTAAGGTGTTCACGGATAGGCCATGCCAATTTTGGGTTAATTCCTACCTAAATGACTTCCTAAGGTCGTCAAACCTAGGGTTTAAATTCTTACTTTCCCAAACAATTGATCCACTTAAGAAAGCCTTGCACAAAAATCAATTAATCATACTTCCATTCACTAATCCCCCACAAGAGGATTAGTTCCTCAGGGATATTGAAAACATAATAAACTTGATGTAAAAGATGAACATTAATAAAAAAAAATTCAAGAGATTAAGGTTTAAGAGAAGCCTGAGTTGTATTTAAATGAAGCACGAAATCCACAAAGATTTGATCAAGATCCAAAAATCAAATCTCCCAACAAATGCAAAACTGAAAGTAACTTAAAGTCTAAGAAAAGGGAAATACTAAAAACTGAAATTATGAGGAAAATTATACAATATGAAAAGCTGTCTCCAACAAGTGTTAAATGAGCCTATTTATAGAGTTAGGGTTGTCGTCATCCTCAACCCTAGGTCAGCTGATGCTCTCGTGTTTAATATTTGAATGTGTAGACAAAAATGCCCCTGTCTTTTAAGTATTTCTCATACAAGATCAGTGTCGCGACATCGATGGCAGTATGCTCGTACTGAGGGGAGTTTCACGACATCCCTTGGTAGTGTCGAGGCATTGAAGGCAGTCTTGGAATTCTTGCTCTTTACTCCCTATATTGCGACACCAAACACCCCGTGTTGCAACACAATGACCAGTATTGAGTTGGTACTCCTTCTAATGTTCTTCTGCACACTCACAAAGTATTTTAGCTCACCCTTAGGCTTCATTCGGCCCTTAAGGTCAATAAAATATTTAAATTACACTTTTTATTAAATGTAAACGAAACTTAGAAAACTTAATTAAAACATAATAAAAATGATTATATCCAAGCTCCTCAAGTGCGAAAACTAGTTTAATCTACTACATTGAATTACGACAGAAAAGACACACTTAGGGGAGAAAATCAAGGATTCCCTTGTTAAAAATAACAAGGGAGGTTGGGAGCTAGAGGCTATAAAATGAGGCTTCATTTTCATTCATGACACACCATTGAGTATACAACATTCGACATCATTTTTCTACTAAGTGTTCTTACCTTTCTCATGGCTTGATAAACACTTGATTCCATAAAATAAGACAACACTTGCTGAAATAAGAGTAGCTGGGAAGGATGACTTGAAGGCATTTACATGATTTATCATAAAGGCAAGGAAGAGAGCTACCATGGGAAGCCACAAGGAGAGTCACATATAGCCTCCTGCAATCAACTGTTTCCTCTTCTTATTGTGAAATGGTTGTGGATAAACCCCTCTATTACTCTTTCTTTCCTATCTATTTACTATTAATTATTGTTTTATGTGTCGAAAGATAAGATTACATCTCATCTTTATGTTTTCACGTGACTTAATTTTTTTTATTCAGAATGAATATGAATCTTGATTTTAGTTAATTCGTTTTTGTTTTCTGAGTATTTTGTGCAAATGATTATTTTATTCATTTAGATTTGATTCATGATTATACTTGTAAATGTGTGACCAACATTTGTAGGTTAATGAATTAATTGTTTAATCTGAGAAGAGGTAATAGTTAGTTTACAAATGACCTAAATGGTGCATATCATGTCGATATCAAAAGATGATTGTTGTATGCATAAATTGTGTAAATGCCCTATAGGGTGATTTCTAGGTTAGTTTTGACATAGACATATGATGATTAACTTAGGGATATAATAGTACTTCTGAAGAAGCTTATGAATTAATTAAGATTGGGTTTAATGAATTTTCAAATTGCCACAATCCTTTCATGATATTCTTTTTATAAATGCCAATAAACTCTTGTTAAGTGAAATATTTATTTTAGTCTATTCATATTTTGTTATATTAAATATTGTGTTTATCTCCCCGTTGTGATTATTTGTCTACAAGATGTGTTGTTTTGTAGGTATTTTACTTCTGATTACATTCCTTAACTTAAATTTTGACTCTTATCTGTAATATTCTTTTTTATTTGTTTTCTTCCAAATGGATTATAGTTGACTTTACAAATAATTTACACAACAGTCATTATGGAGACGATACTCTTTACTTACTACTACTTATTAATTGTACAACCGTATACGCTTGCACGTAATCATGCAACACACTCTTACCCAGATTCAATGTTCGGGTTGAGTAAAGGTGTTACAGAAGGTTTGCAATAAGTCAATTAGTTCATCGATTGTTAAACTTTCATGATCCATAGCCTCCTCTATAGTAGTGACCTCGATGGAGAATTTCTCTAGAAGAGATCTCAAAACCTTCCTAACCAGTTTAGTGTTGGAATAGTCTTCTCGCAGAGCAATTGCCTGGTTTGACAGATCATAGAGTTTTGAATAAAACTCACTTTGTAACACACCAAACCCAGCCTAGACATTACGATCGAATCTTGAGAAATTACATAGACTCGTTTTAAACTTTAATTTTTTGAACTAGAAAACATGCGCTTTTCCAACATTAATTTTGGTAAATCACTTTCTAGGTTTTAGAAAAATACTCGTTAAAACTATTTATTTCATTACAGAAAAACACTTAAGTGATTAATTTATTTTGTAGTGAAAATTTCTAAGTTATTAAATTTTTGAAAACCGTGACAGGATTTATAAAAACCAATAATTTTACGGTTTAAAAATAATAATTACTAAATCAACAAAGGCAAATCAAAAACAAAAACAAAGTCCTAGAATAGTTTATAGACCAAAAAGGCCAAAAAAGTCTAGAATAGTTTAAAACATAAAGCGTCTTATTATTAACAAAAATACACTCTGAGCTCCTATGCGCTGCCAGATCCTAGATTTGCTGATTACATGAGAAGTCAAAAATAAAGGGTGAGCTAACAAGCTTAGTGTGTAACTTAGCCCATAAAAGCATAACATATAGCACAATTCACACAGAAGTCAGATATTGAAAAAAATACACAACATGGCATATGATACAATGCAATATAATTATCAGATCAGAGACGGATGGCCTGGCATATCATGCGATGCAACACTTAATACAAAACAAATATAAATTCTGCCCCTATCCACTAGACACAATCTCTGTCCATCCCTACACACCAATTAGGGTAATAAATACTCATTCAACCCTTACATACCTATGAGTGAACGTATGTCACTTTTCAGAATAGTGTAATCAAGCTACCAAAAATAGTGTGGTAATCTGCCAGAATCAGACAAATGTGGTCAAGTCACAAGAATATATATGTGGTTAAAACCACCATATAAGGAATATCATTAAACAGTCAATACTTCCTCCATCACATCATTATCCTACCCCAATACACATGTAAACACTAACTAGACAATCAGGTACACATATATCATTCATGCTTTACACATCAGTACATGCTAACATGCTTGTAGAAGTCATACATTCAGAAGTAGCATATCATATTTCAAGTATCAAAATCGTATTTATCGCCTAACAAACCCTACGAAATAGCTAACCTCAATACCAACTTCAAATTACAGCCATAATTAGAGTTTACTAAAAATGGGCCCACACACTCGTGTGGCCTATACGACCTACTTGGCCCACCCCGTGTGGCCTACACGGTCTGGCACACAGCCTAATACATTCCCATGTGGCTTACACGGCCTACTTAACCTAGTCCGTGCTGCCCACACGGCCTGACATATAGTTGTGTGAGTGTAACATCGACAATGGGTTTCTCAGTTTCACAACGTTCACTGGTTTTTACGAGTTCAAGTCACACACTTGGTCACTTTTTGATTCCAACACAACAACTATAATTCCAGCACCTGAAAATGACATTCAGCTTAACGAATTAGCAAATAAAACGAGAATTAATTAAGAGGAAATGAATTTTTCTTGTTAAAATTTTAGCCAAAACAATAGGGCATTTGACTCTAACAACCAAAACAGCCCTCAATTGGGCATTCGATTACTTACCCTTGAAAGAACAGCAACTTCCAACAGAATCTAGATCACCGGAGGGTTAGACGTCACATGATCTGCACCTAGAAAACCAAACACAGTTAACAAGCAAAGTTCATAGCACACAAAAACGTCAATTGGCACAAGAAAAACTAAAAACCTTATCATTGGAAAAACAACGATACTTAAACTAAGATTTAATTATGACCAACTCTATCGAAACACCACACAAACGATCGCAAAAAAGACTACAGCACAAAAAGAAAAAAAATAATGGTAGAAAGGAAAATAATAGAAGAACAAGAAGAAAAGAGAAAAGGAAAAAAATTAACGTAAGAGGAAGAATGGAAAAGTGGGATGGCAAGTTGGGAGAGAGAGGGAAAGTGGGATAGATTTTTTGGGGAGGGATTATCTCAAAAAAATTAAATAAAATCCTAAACTACCAGATTTTTTGCTAACTTAACAATTTAACTAGAGTTTGAATTTGGCCCAATTACTAACCACATGGGTAGCACAGACAGGAAATAGTAAGAAGAATCTCATTTTTGCATACATAGGATTAGAACACAAGACCTCTGGGTAAGCTGAAGCCTTACCACTAAACCAGGAGACTCATTCTTGTTAACAATTGAGTAAAATTAATGTATAAGCCAGAAATTCAAAGATAGGGGTTGGAATAAAAATAATTAAAATTCAAGGGAAATTATTCAAACAAAGGACCTTAGGCATATAAACAGAACTCTCAACCACCAGAGCAGATTAATTTACTTGACATAATTTAACAATTCCAAAAATAAAAATTTTGGGGCGTTATGTACTTATGGTTTCAGCTTCTTGCATAATTAATTTCTCTAATCTAGAGGTTAGCATCTGTATTTTTTATTGCTTGAAAATGGTTTTCCCTTTATGAGCATACTGTAAAACAACTAGACAATTTTGGCAATAGTACACTTTGCTATTCTCATGGACTCTTGCAAATCTATTCCATAAAAGATTGCATACAATGCCTTAGAGTTGGCATTGGCAAGACATTATTCTCTAGTTCTCCATTGAACCTCAAGCTTAACCACTCTTCCATCTTCAGCATCCATCATAGGTGGCTCTGATCCTATGAGAATCGAATCTCAAGCTTTTGCACCAATGGATTTGATGTAAGCTTTCATGCGAGCCTTTCAGTAAAGATAATGGTCAGTCTTCAACATTGGGGGTCGAGAAGTTGACGATCCTTCCATAGCTTGTTATTAGCAACACTAGGAATCTCCACTAATTATGTTAAATAAGAGGCTTTGATACAAATTGTTAACCTGAAACAATTGCTAAATAACAAGTATGAGCAAAAGTTATTGTGGAATGGGGCACTTCTACAAGCATTTTGATAACACAAAACAAAACAAGGGACAGTCCTAAAATTGTGATACTGTAAAAATAGTAATAAATGGAGATAGTGTACAATTGATTTCTCGATATAGTAAAATAAGGAAATGAAAGTGATAAAAGAGAAGGTTGAAAAGTATATTGTGGTATACTAAGGTAAAGTAAGGACTAAATCGTAAAGATGTAAAAAGTTTTAAGGTTCAAGTACAATAATTTGAAATTTGAGGGGTTGAGCATAAATATGAGAAAGTTGAATGACCAAAAGTGAAAATAACCCAATTTCTTATAACATGAGATTGGTGTGCAGGGATCAAATTGAATAAGTGGAGAAATAAAATGGACTAAATTACAATTTTACCAAAAGTGAATAGTGATTCAAGGATGGAATTTTGAAGAAAAAGGGTAAAATGGTCATTACCTAAATTAGATAATTATATGGTGTAATAATTAAGGAAGAAAAGTATTGAAATATGATTGATTGAATATTTTATAAGATATTTATTAATAATTTATTTAATTAA